>KK117499.1:241754-257583 GCA_000611955.2 Stegodyphus mimosarum
TTTTAAAACTTTAGGTGCCCCAGAGTAAGTTTTTTTTTTTTTTTTTTTTTTGTAAATTTTACAGGGTCATAATCTCATGGTCTGTGACACAGCTCTGTTGTTCTAAATATTTTAGGTATTTTTTATCATATGCCAAACCCTTATTAAAAGATATTTTCTCACTCGTATCAAATTCATTATCTGTGTCGGTGTGAGAATCGTTTTCTTGCTGTGGCGAGTTCAAAACAGAGCCAATGATTTCATCATCGGTTATTTGAAATGCGAGTGTTGGCTCATCTGAACACATCATCCATACTAAAAACCTCTTCCGGGCTAAGACTTTTTTTCTGCCACTAACACAGAATCATTATTATTCGGTAATTATTCGGTACTGGATAAATATTTTTTCCTCGGTATTTCATTCTCCATTCTGCGGTTTCTGGAGCCTATAAATTCAATGTTTATATTTTGAGAGGCAATGCGGATTTCAGAAGTTGGCGGATTTTCGGTACTTGACTGTATTAAATACACATATGTATGTTTTAGTACATGTTAAACATTCTGAAATTAATAATAAAAACTTTAAATTACAACTGCCAAAATTAGCAATAGTAAAATATTCTTCATAAAAAATGAAAACACAGAAAAATGGAAAGTTGAGTTCCGAATCTATTCGAGTGTTTCTGTATGCGGGATAATAATCAATATTCGTTACAGAACTAAGACCAGTTTTAATTATTGGCGATTTCAATTAAAATATTCTTTTTTATTATAAAGTAAAGTGATATTTTTGAAACCGTCTAATATTTAAGAATATGAACATTTTAGCATTTATTTATTTTAAGAAACAATTCTAACAAGAGCAATTCCATGCATGCGGTGAAAAAAAAAGTTTAATTCTATTGGCAGGATGATGAACAAATAATGAGAACTGACATATCTGCTACATTTAATGTACAAACTTCGTATACAAAAGCGGAAAGCCCGAAGAAATGATAAAGAAATAGATAAGTGAAACAAAAAATTGATTCAGAAGTTATATAAGAGAAAAATATGAGTTTATCGTAGACAGACAGGAGTCAAGTTGTAGAAATTTAAATAACAGAAACACGATAAGCTATTCTTTCCACAAACCCTTAATTCTCTTTGAATATTACAAAAGTACATGTTATATTTAATTAAACTGCAGAGTCATTTAAACTTTCCAAGCAGGAGACAATGAGCTAGTGAGGACTTGAATTCTGGACCTTCCGACTGCTAGGTGGACGTGCTTCCAATTACACTCCAAAGGCGCGCGTTAAGAGAAGAAAAAAATTCATTTCAAAATGAATGATAATAAAGATAACTTTTTTAAGTACCTTTTGTTTCGTTAGTTGTTACGTACTTAGCAAAAAAGTTATTTATATAAAGTTGAGTAATCGAAAACGCGTTATTTCTTTAATTTATAAATTAAATGTCATTTAAAGTAATTTTAATTCTGCTAAATAAGTTTTCAAGGAGTCTAGGAATTAAGACTGAGTATTAGGGTCTTTTGCCCCACTGTGCAGAGGAGCGAAATAATTCTAACGACGTTTTGTTTCTTTTCAGTTCTCCAATACTTTTGTAATGATGTGATATTTTTGGGGACACCCTGTATAATAATCATAACACATAAATAAAATACATTTGAAATATTTAATTTGTATATAATTTATATCAATGCAAGGAAATTTTTCTTCGTATTCCTTTTTTGTTACTGCTTTATTTTTATATTTGTGCTATGGTTTACTTTGATTCACTTTTTTTCAGTAGCAAAATATGTATAAACATTTTTCTGCGCAATCTGTGACCGATTTCAATATGGTATAATTCAGTATATTCAGTAAAACGAAGAAAACAAATCTCTGAATCAATGAAGGAGGGTTGAAAGTACTCCTGAAAACAAAGGGGACTAAAAAAAAAATGACTTTACTTTCCGTAGATCAGCGTGGGAGAATAGCGTGATACCATACAAAAGGAAGTCCTAGGCTCAAATTCCAGATAAAACTCCTGTCATCACCAATGAGCCACAGACTGTTCCATGTTTTGTTGTTTAACAAGAGATTTATCAGAAGTCGAAAAGTTTATTATTTGAATTAAAAAAAAAGGGGGAGGGGATCTAGTTGATACATGGCTGGAAATTAAAATTTGAAAAAAATTGGTATTATTTAAGGAATACAACAGAACAAAGTAGGTTTCAAATATATATATGAGAATTTGAGCTGAAGCGATGTGTTGATTTAATATAAAAAGAGTAAATTTTTTTTATTAAATTACCCCTCGGGATCAAAAAACTAAAAGCGGTAATTGAAGGCATAGCAAAATCTCTTTTATAAAAGGTTCTTCATAAATACTACAAGTATAAAGCTTCAATTATAGTATGTTCCCGATCAGACCAGAAAGTAGAGAGGGGGAGAAAAGGATTTAAGGGAAGAAATTCAAAAGGCTGCATTTTCAGTTGTCAAAAATTCGCCCCCCCACTGTCGTCTAACATACGAGCCAGAGATGTGACATATGTAATGTCGAATAACCCCCGACAGTCATTACAAATGAAAGTCCAATGGCGTCACTAAATTTTTAGAAGGTATTACCAATCCACCTAAAAATGGCGTCGCGAGAGAGGATTATGGGAATTTTCGTTTACCCGATAAATTCCCTTTTCTGAAGTCCGGAAGTAAACAAATGGTGGAGCAGAAAATCCCGCTTTCTGTAGCAACGCGTCCTATTGGAGGATTTTTGGAAGATAAAAAAAAATCAAAGGATAATGTTTTATTTATTTCCATACACTGATCAGTTCGACAATCTATGTAATATTTATGCTCTTTGTCGCATTAAAATACATTTATGGAAGAAGGATGACTAGATTTTTTCAATTGCTTGATGATTCTAAATTACATAATTATAAAACCGAGATCTGAGTATAATTTAAATGGAGATTTCATGGTCTTCTTTTACGATGAAGCCAATAACAATTATTTACTTTACGTACCAATAGCTATTCCTCTCAAATGTATTTCTGAACTGAATGGATTGCGTATTTCTATACATGTACTAC
Source organism: Stegodyphus mimosarum (assembly GCA_000611955.2). Classification (NCBI taxonomy): domain Eukaryota; kingdom Metazoa; phylum Arthropoda; class Arachnida; order Araneae; family Eresidae; genus Stegodyphus; species Stegodyphus mimosarum. The sequence continues at coordinate 244,807 of KK117499.1, forward strand.
TCTAGGGTTATCTCTCTAAATTTGTAATTCTTAAAATAAATGAGAAAGCCCTCGAATGCTTATGCTTAATTGTGCTAGTAAATAAACTATCCTAGTTAAACTATACATAGAAAATATTGAATCTGCCGTAACTAAGATTATGTCATTGAATCATGCTTTTTTTTTCTGCTTCAGCTAAAAACGATTTGATGTATATCCTCCTGTTTTACATATATGTAAATATTGTAGAGTTTTATTCTCTTAGGAAGCACAAAATGCAGACCCTACTGAAGACGAATTAGCGAATTCTATGACTTAAAAAAAAATCTGAAAGATTTCAGATTTTAAATTTTGTCTACAGGGGCGTTTTTTTAACATTTTGTGTGTTATCTTTATTTATTAAATATCATGTTCTTCGCACTTAAACCATAAAATTCAGTTAAAGAACAATATCGCAAAATAATTTTAAACTGAGCATATCTTTAGAATTTCCGATACACAGTCTCCCGCGCTGGAGATAAAAATGATTTTTCTGTAAAACGCTGCCATTTCTCGCTTTTAAATCCTTGAGTTTGTTGACAAAGAATTCGTAAAAGTTTTACAAAATATGAAATTGGTAATAAAACAAATTCCAAATTTCAAATTCGAGCTTCCAGATGCCCATATTCCCTGTAGGATTGCGTCATTCAAAAATCGATGGCTCTAGGTACCGTCGTTTTATCACAATGCCAGAAACATACACACATTTACGCACATTCTTCATTATTTAATTTCTTTAAATATAATACAGGGCTTCAATATTTGGTGGCAACAGTTTGAAAAGTGAACCGACATTTAACGTTTCCGACGCAAAATGCCGAAACGAAAACAATAGTCCTTCAGGAACAAAGCTCTGGACTTAAAAAAAAAAAAAAAAAAAAAAAAAAAAGAGATGCCTACCGACGAAGGTTATAATAACCTTTAACTAACTAATCTTAAGTAAAGTGAACACTCGGTGCTCGCAATTTAACCACCACTTGTGGCTAAGTAATTTAAACACAAAATACTATATACAATAAAAAAAATTAATTAAATTTAACTACACGACTGGCTGCCACTTCCATCTAAATCCGCTTTATTGCCTACACACAACAGAACTGAGTTTAGAATATCGATATAAATTAAAGTAAGTCACTAGCACCAAATATTCAACAACAGAGCTATTTGCAAGCACGCGGCATAAAGTCGTAACTGAATCTTTTGCCACGAACTCTTAGATTCTGCTACTTAAATACTATTTCCGAACTTTTTTAGATTTGCATATACGTCATTTAAATTTGAATTCTGGTAGGAAATCGTAATCAGAAGGGAAAGGAAAATTTCTTAAAATAAAAATAATTGGTTAGAACAAAATACAATGTTACATATTATATAGGGTGTCCCATAAATAGCGCCCAAATTCTACATAGCCATATTGCTTATTCCGATTACGTAAAACATGCCCAAAGAACTCTAGCTGTGCGATCCATAGTTTTCGACATAAACGCGAAAGAAAAGTATGACATCACAACCGCCATATCGCCGATGGTTCCAGCATGATGAAGCTCTTTTGCATTTTATCGCTTCTGTACGTGATTGGCTAGATAAGGAATACCTAGGCCGCTGGATCGGATATGGGGGTCCGGTTCTATGGCCACCACGATCGCCAGATCTCACAACGTTGGAATTTTTCCTGTGGAGTCATCTCAAGGAATTGGTGTATCGAGACTCAGTGACTACACAAACTGATTAGTTGCTCGTCTGCATACTGCTTGTACTTCGGTAGACACCGCGCTGCTGCGACATGTGTGCTCATCTATTCCACGGTGCGCTGAAGCCTGCCTCGATCTGCATGGAGGATAGTTTGAACAACTACCTTTATAAATACTGCTGTTGATGTGTCAAAAAAAGTGTTTTTCATTGCACCGGTTATGATGTAGTTTTCTCGTAAAGTATGGATCATGTACAGGTACACTGAGCAAAATATATATATATATATATATAGACGAAATTCAAATTGCGTTTTCCATGTCTCGAAAGCGCGACTTAGGATATATTAGATTTATATATATAGCTTGTTCTAACATAGGTATTTTGACAAAAAATCGGAATTTTTCTGAAATAACATACAAATTTTTTTTCCATATTTTGATTCGGCCACTCAAATTATGCCTAAATATTAAATTTTGTAAAATTTGGTGCGAAATTTACGGAGAAATTCAAAAATTTAACTTAACGAATTTTTTTCAGTTTGAGCCAAGAATAATTCACTTGGCGAACGTCTTAATATGTGGAAACCTATTTTCCTTCCTTTCCATTGTGCAGCGGCGGAAAAAAAGCCACATCTTTCCTGCCTTTTTACATTGTGGATGAGAGGAAAAAAAGTCACCGTCATTCTATTTTCAAATAATTTTAACAAAGTGCGTGAACCACATTTTCGTTATTATTGCTCTCAATAAGTATACCAAATTTCAAAACAGGCCAATATATAATATCACGTATATCTTCGAAAATTTTGAATAAAAAAGCTCTAATTTTTTGCAGGTATGCTTAGGAATATATCTACTTTAAGATGATTGTAAAACTTTTATAGGTTATAATTCAAAATATTTTTCGAAAAATTTATAAAAATTATTTAAAGTACACATTTTAAAAATAAATCATAAAAAATGGTCGAATTTTATTTGGAATGAACCTAAATTTCGAACTGTGTAAGAAGGAGTCAACTAAGTTTCATAAAGGAAGAGATATTAATAAATACATACCAAATTGAATTAAAATTGAGGAGCTAAAATTTTGAGAGCTAAGTTTTTGAAAACTACTAGTGCAATTTTTACAAAACTTGGAAGTTTGGCATAATTTGAGTCATAGAATCGAAATACGGAGAAAAATTGGCATGTCATTTCAGAAAAGTCCGATTTTCTGTCAAAATACCTGTATTAGAATAATGCTATATATAAATTTAATACATATTCTAAGTCGCGCTTTCGAGACATGAAAAACGCAAGTTGAATTTCTTCAGTCGGCCCACTAGAACAGGAAATATAGAACTGTCCCTTATTTAGAAACTAAACAATGACATACAAATTTTGTCGAGATAAAAAGATGCATTAGAAAACGGAGCTTAGGGGAAGAACATTTCAGCTCTAAATTTTTACTTGGAAATAAAACAGTATTCAAGTCAATCACTTAATAACCAACAGGAACAAATCCCATTTTTTTATTATTATTATTTTTTAATTGTAATTATTGCAATTTTAGAACCTGCCCCCCCCCGTTGCTTCTACCAAACAATAATGGTAGCGCAAAAGATATTCATGGCCCTTACCCACATAATGCACGAAAATACCTTCAGCCCACAGTTAAAAGCCTTTGCCCATCCAATAGATCTTTCCGAATAACGAAAAATGTGAGAAGATTCAAATTCTCAAAGCTCTAGAACTCATATGTTTCATCCCTAAACAAAAAATGTATTACAGTTTCTGATCTTTAAACATAGATACATATATGCATATGCACACACGCACACACACACATACACACACACACATATATATATATATATATATTAAATAAGGTTTGAAAAATGAAGTTGATATATACTCAAGTTTAATTTTTAAATTCAATTTTTATCTCTTGATATGTAAACGAAACTGTAAGAAACAGCAATGGAATTTTTGTCCGTTTTTACAATCTAAAACAAACATAAAGATATATATAGGAACAATCGCCGTGCGTGACCATATTCTGATCCTTACTAGAGTGTTGTTCAGAAGAAACAAATTGCCTGCGAACTTCGCTTCCAACTATCGCCTTGCACGAAGTTGACAGTTTCGGGCACCACCTTTATGTTTCAATCGGAGCACCCCTTCAACCCCCCTTTTTGTGTTCACGGTTGGCATTCCTTTATACTTCCCTTTCATGTACGTGATACGGTAGCCCATTAAATCCCCATGAACTGCTAATGGGCTTTCGTGCACTACAATATATCACCTGAAGTCACGTGATCTAAATGTCGCGTGATAAGTAGTAATTATCACATCTGAATTCTCTTCGAACGTGTCTCCAGGGGAGGGGGGAGGATCTGGTGATTTTCATACGAAATGAAAAAGAAAATGAAAAAAAAAAAAAAAATCACAGTCTTTCTGCATGAGAAGGGGATTGCTGCCTGAAAAAAGACAGCATGGCACTATTTTTTCACCATGTAAGATAGATCAAAAGAAGAAAAAGCCAATTCTAAAATATGGAAGAAGATTTATAATTCAAAAGTTGAAATAAAAGTGTAATATTATATCATGTGGCTCCAGGAATAGAAGCTGTGAACACTAAGAGTTTCACATTCTGTGAATGCAACTGGATCATTAACAGTTCCCCATCATACTTACTTAGTTTTCGAAAGCTTTCTATTCCACATAATTGCTTCTGAGTTAAAGTTGTTGTTGTTGTTGTTCTTGTTGGCCTATGGTCTCGTACCTCTTTCTGCACCAAAAAGCTTTCGGCTTGCCATATACTTAGAGTGTCCCCATGCTGCAAAGGCATTGTGCATTTACAAACATCCATGCCTTCTGCAGAATTCAAATCCGGGTTCTTCGATACGGTAGCCAGTTTCACTAACCACTATGCCGTTTGGACTTAGATTAAATTATATTGAGGGCTTAATTTCTAAAATTAGAAGTGCCGGAGCCCTACAGAAGGCCTCGAAGAAAGAAGAAAAAATAAATAAAATAACTAATAGTTAAAGTAAAGTAGTACTAATAGTTAAAAGTTTAAATTAAGTTAAAATTCAATAAAATATAAATAAAACTTAACAAATTATTAAATTAATGATACATAGCTAAGTAATAATATAAAATACCAATTGAATACTTAACACAGTTAAATAATAAAATAATATATTGTCTTATTTAGGTCTACGGCAGGAATTAGAATTTCATTCAAAAAACAAATAAATAGCTTATATAGCCTCTGGAAGTATTTGAGCCTGAAATACCCAGTATAATGCACTGTCAAGAGAAGGTAGTAACAAACAATATGACATATAGGCAGATGATAGAAACAAGGGATGATAAAAAAGATTTCTTTTTTCGATGAAGAAAAGGTAAAACAGTTGAATCATCGCTAATGAAAATGAAGAGAGTGCTAGTACCACTATGAGAGTATAGATGGAAATTTTAACGGAGAAGTGCAGCCTCGAAACCAAAGAAGCGTTTAACACTGTCCGACCACGATCCCCTGACAATAAAAATCTAGCTGTCAAGCAGAATGTGGCGAGGAAGAAAACGTAACCTGTATCCCACCGTATAACAGTGTAAGAAACGTAAGGCTCTGTACAAGTAACAGTTTTATTCCCCGAAATTTGTTTATGTCATTCCAAAAAGCCTATCCTTCCTTAGGAAGTTATTAGCGTTCTACGTGAACGACTAGAGTCATCACTTTTAGTACTTTAGAGGGAAAGAAGCTTTACCCATTCTCAATTCAGTGTTTTTCCTACGGAATAAGCCTTAGATATATAGGTGAAGAGCTTTTCTTTTCTTAAAAATCTTAACCTCCGTCAGAGGGTGTGTTTCGCACTGACTCAGTCTCCGCGTATCAGCAGGGTTTACATAACTTTTGGCTTGTATTCGAGAACATTCTGGGCTAAACCAGTGAGAATTCGTTCCAGAAGAGTCTATAGTATATCGCCAATTTTGTCACCAAATGGGCGATTTCTCGCCAAATGTGGCAAACCTGCCTTCACTTGCCATTTTTTGGCAACCCCGAATCTGCTTTGTGGGGAAGCTATCTTACCGTTCCTGGCCATTTCGTAACAATATACGTATTGCGCAAACTTAAAAAACGCCAATATTTAAGTATATCAAGATTTGTAGATTTAATACAGCATCTCTGGCAATACGAAAACTATCATGATAACCTAAGTAAAAAGGATAGACTTAGTTTCGGTATATTAAAATCACTACACTGTCATCTTATGCAAACAAAAATGACATAAACATAAAATTACAGAAGTGTAATTGTTTTATCTATTCCTTCCCTAATTGGTGGAACCTTTATACATACGAGTACATACAGCAATGAAATTTCTTCCCTACCGAAGCAATCATTTTTCAACAACAATTAACGCGTTTGATTAATTATACGTACTAAGAAAGCTTATTTTAAATCCATAAATATTAAATCCAAAGTTTTCTAAAGCATTTTAAAAACTAAATATATCTATTTGGATTTTTCAAGTAATACATTGAGTTCTTTTGGTTTATATTATTTGAATCCTAGCATTTTATACAGACATTCACTGGAATAATGAACCCTACAGCAATTTTTCTGGCGATTTAAGAGAAAGACGGAATAATCTAGAACAACAGTAAAAAATCCTGCAACACGCTTTTCAGAATTTCGACCAACAAGGCTACGCACAATTCACAGACTTTTCCCCAGAAAAAACGCCCTCTATCTCACTTATGAATTAATGGAAAAGGAACACAATGACATATTAATATTTAATGTGTAAAATCAATCATGTACACAGTGGCGTGTGCGTTTCGAAAGATATTTAAGTCAAATCAATCACACATATACTTTATTCTTAGTTATTGCGCTTTCAACCCCGAACAATTTATCACCTAGATATTATTATGTGAATTTTCTGCATGATTTTAACAGCTGGAAGTTTGAAATCTAGTTCTCTGTTACAACGATTAATCTATGGAAAATCATCTTTCACTTTTTGTAGGGCAATTTCAAATTGAATATTGTTAGAAAATGCGATTAAAAAAAGTTACTCTGCTTCGACCACGCTTTACATGTTAGATAATCTTTAGAAATAAAAAACATGCCTCATCCAATAAAAGTGATCACGCTCCTCTACCACAAGTTTACCAAAGTTATTGCATTTGATTATGAAATAAATGAAAGATAAAGAAAATTGTCGGCTACCATGTTATACAACATCCTTTAATTATAGTCGAACTCCATTATAACGAACTTGAAATGACCCGAAGTTTGGTTCGCTACATCCGTAGATAAATAAAGAAAAAAAATATTAGCATTGCCAGATCAATTAAAACAAATAAACGATAAATTTTACTTAAAAAATCCTATAAGTTTGAATTAAAATTATTATTACGCTCAGTTTTAAAATTTGTTGTCCTTTCTTTAGCATTGTCAGCAAAATGTTTGGCAAAATCATTGGCCTTTGGCTGAAACATTTATAAAGATATAATCAGATCAAAGCTTTCTCAAATGGCGAATCATTTCAGAAATGTTTCTTCAACATCTCGATGCTCCAACTTTCACAACTTATTCTTCGTATCCCCTAAATTTTTTTTTATGAACAAAAATTGCTGAGTTTCAATTTTTCCCATATGATACCAACTGTAGATTTGGATGATAAAACACATTTCTGGCAGATATCGATTTTATCCCATCCATTTTGTATTTTTTCGAGTGACGCTCACCAGTATAAAAGCTTTACGTTTACAGCTCGCCATGCAAATGAATTTTTGGCACAGAAACAGTGATCAGAAAGTTTGGTAAAAAATATATGCAGTAAATAAATAACGAAATAGAATAATTTTCTGGAAAAGATGAAAAAGAAACATAATTTCAACATTTACTTGTCTTATGGACTGAGAACACCATCATTTCCTAAATATATGTATGCTTTCAGCATAAAGATTCAATAATCTTTATTAAGAATATCCTACATCTTACAAAAGACCAAAAAAAATGCCAAACCCTATTCAGAGGATAAAACCTTAACAGCATTTACCTTAATTTAAGGAAGGAGAAAATGCCTTATAACATCATGCAACATAATACGAGAATCTTCCTATAAAATTAGATTCCTTGTTAGCTTGAGGAAGCAAAGACATAGGAAACATTTACACCTTTAGCTAAGATCCAAGAAATCTGCAAGATTCATTATAAGGATGTAAAAGGCAATGGGGCTGGATAATCTTATGACTCATTAAGATGTAACAAAGAAAAAAACTGTGCGCACATTTTTATTATGCTTGTACCTCGTCCCAATCACGTTCCAGTGATAATTTACATGATGATCGCACGTCACGTGACTTCGCATCAGGAAAAGGGCGTTCCACAGTTTAGAATCTCCACCATTCCGTCACATGAGGAGAAAGAGATATTGGTGGAAAAGTGTAATCACTTAATCTAGCGCTTGCCTCGTATAGGGTCGGGAACAAATTGCTCGCGCCTTGTGGCACTTCATTTCCTTCGGCTTGCTTGCCAGGTAATTGGCGGAAACGATTCCGTTCGCACTTGCCCGGAAAACCCTGCCTGGACAATCCGGGCACGCTACGTACATACATCAAGGCGCACGGAAATTTCCCTGCCGATTTTTTTAGAGCTTTTTTATTAATTTGACGTGAATCATTATTTACTGGAAAAAAAATCACGTGTTTCTTATAAAACAAGCTTCTCGATCTATGTTTAGAATAAGAATTAGAAATTACATGGACAGATCTTATAACGTATTGATTTCAATCGAGTTTAACTAATTTAAATTTTTTTTGAGAAGTGCAAAATCATTTTAGAGATTTAGGTTCCATAAATTGGGAAAGGGATTATTACAAAAGGTATAACATAAAAAGAAAGCACTGGAAAACAATTTACTACTTTAGTTTTTTAAAAAAGCTCTTACATTGAGAAGTAGAAGTCGTTACAAGGCCTAAGAAAGACAGTCTAAAGCTTTATGCTCTTTTTTTTAGGGCTTTCCTTTTGTTGTTTTTTCTAGTTTGTATTAAATAAAATAATTTTGCGTTTTGAAAAAGCTTTTTTTCTCTTATAAAGAGAAATGTTTTAACTAACATTATTTTTTTCCTATGATTAAATATAACTTATGAACATCATATATCAATAAGATTTAATTAGCGTTATTCATTACTTTAATTAGAATTATAGATTAGCATATTTTAATTACAGCAGTTACAGAGTTGTCCCAGATAAGGATAAGATAAGATCCAAAATGTGGGCCAGGTTTCATCTTTACGAACTTGGATAATCAGAGTCTATCTAATCATAATAAAATGTTGAACAAAAATCATTTTTAGGATCGTTTAGAGACCACGGTAATTTTAGCGAATTTGACATGTTTCGATTAATTTGCACACGTAAAGTACACATCTATTAAATCTATTTACTTGCTTTTTACAACACAGGACCATTTAATTGATGAAAATGTATGAAATTCAAACACATGTGTTAATTTCGAATGGTTATTTATGAAGACTTGAAAGGAATTAAGGATATTTTTCAATAATTTTGCATCGCTCCGGTAATCCATCATTTTCTGGCAAGAGTACTATGATCTTTTTCAAGAATATCGCAGTTAAACTTATGATGCCTCTGTAAACTTATAAGGTATTTCTCCCACCTTCTTAGCATGCTTTCGTGGTGTAGTGGTCAGCACGCTCGGCGCATATTCGAGAGGTCCGTGGTTCGAGTACCGGCAAGGGCACTGTTGATTTTTCATTTTTCCTGCTACCTTAAAAATAACCTAATGTTGCTACAGTGGCGCCCGAACTAAAAAAGGTGGTGGATGATGATTCTCCACCACCAGGATTTGGCGAGTAGGTCCCCTAATTCTCAGTCGCTCTTTAACAGGGGAAGTATATAAGGTATTTCTCCCGCCTTCTTAGCATACCTTTGTGGTGTAGTGGTCAGCACGTTCGGCGCGTATTCGAGAGGTCCGTGGTTCGAGTCCCGGCCAGGGCATTGCTAATTTTCCCTTTCTCCTGCTTTAAAAAATACCTAATGTCTCTACAAAGTTATTAATGGACAGTAACTATTTTATAATATTTAATAAATATATTTAATGTCAAGAACAAGTAATAAATTATTTGTTGTTGTTAATCTCATTTGTCTGACAACAGAACAAGCCCGCGAAATTCATCGTGGCAAGGAGTACAAGATTATGCCTGGTATGTTGGTAAGAGCGTTCAGCTTTGTACATGTGACAGTACGATTTTGCCCACTTTCACCCCTGTTTTGAGGAACAGAGTCCCAGAGGTAAGTCCGGAGGTCTTATACTCCTCTTCCCCTACTAACAATCTACACGAAAGAACATCTGGATCACCCGATATTTAAGAGTGCCCGCATGCCGCAGATATTGTACATTTGCAAACATCCATGCTTTCTCCGGGATTTGAACCCAGGCCCTTCGGTACGGTAATCAGTGTCACTAACCACTGTCACGTTTGAGGTGGCATAAAGTATTTAACTTAGACAGCCAATGTTTCTACAAGGCATCTAAAGTTTGGGCAATGGGGAACTGTGCGTTGAAAGGCAATGAGCAAGCAGACCAGTTTGATATTTGAACATTGGCCAAATTCAGGCTTGGATTAACATTGGTTTCATAGAATATGTATTTTAAGGAAGGAAGACATGCTGTCGCTCTTCTTTAGGAAGAAACACACAAAACTCTTCTATGAAAGCAAAGTTAATTTAATGTTGAGTTTTGCCGAAATTGAAAGCGAAATGAATTGAAATAAAATTTGGCAAAATTCTCTTCTAAAAAATTCTTAAAATTCGTTTTTACTTCCTTGTACGAAGAAAAGGAAGTATTGTAATCGTGAAAAATTCCGAGTACCATATTTCAACGAAAAAATCCATTTTGACCGCTACGAATGCAATTTAACGATGTTTTTGTGTGACATTTGTACGTAAGTAGAGAATAAAGGACTCTATTTCCCCAAACGAATTATACAATTGATTTGAAATGCATTCAGAAGAGGTTTTTTTTTCATAGTATCTGTAGGTACGTACCTACATGTATGTATCTCGCATGACTCAAAAACGAGTAGCCTCAGAACGTTGAAAATTTGTATATAGGAATGATATAACATGTAGATGTGCACCATCTTACGGTTAAGGTTCTTATGCCTTTAGTAAATCTGCATGCAAGATTTGTAGAATTATAACCGATTTAAAAGTTGTTTAAGTGCGGCTAAGCCTAATTATTTTTGCCACAGCAGCCATATTTGCTTACACTTGAAACTTAGCAGAATATTGGATTTGTTGCCAATCTAGAGAAACTAAGCTTCGTAACAACAAATATAAATGTTAATTATATCTCTGTCATTAATATTTATTTATTTAAGTTATGTATTTTTGGTTATTTTAAGGACTTCATAAATGCGAAACTGTCTGAATATTTACCGTCCAAAGAATATTTTTTGCCAGTAAATCATTTCATTAAAACTATATCCCCAAATTAAGGACATTAATTAATTATCAATATGTTATAAATGATGTTTAATTTTCATGAATATAACTGATAATATACAGCGTAAAAATTAATTTACTTGAATGACTTTCCCTAATCTCGTAGGAAATCTTAGGCTAATTAATCAGTTATTTATAATCAATCTTTACTATAATTAAATTTAATCATGCTTAATTCATTCTATAATTTATTCGAGGAAATAAGTGTTTAAGTACTTCGCAATTTTTAACATAGATATTTTGAGTTTTTATGTAATTTTGCTTAGTCGCGAAGTGAGAAAACTGAATTAATTGAATGAGAAATACTGAATATCATCTAGGAAAAACTGTTTCTTTTTGTTTGTATAATTTCTTTTATACATCTTTTTAGATTCATTATAGTATTTGAATAGAACATGTGGCAACGATTAAAAATTCTTCAGATAGTATAATTTTGTTTTGCATTCTGAGTTATAAAATGGATGAGATGTAACACTGTTATGTAACGCTAGCGCCAGAGTGTCGCTATGATAAACAAATATAGTGAACTTTAAAGAGTGCATTTATTCTATTGTGTTTTTTGCTCTATCGGCGAAGTAGATTTAATTCAATCGAATAAGTATAAATGAAATGCAATAAATAATGCATATAATTTAATATTATGTGCAAGGAAATCATCTGGTGTATACATCAGATTTTTTACTGGTTAGCATAAAACTGCATAATTAAATCAGATTTAATGATTGTTTAAAGCTTACAGGGTAACACTTGATCTGGTAATGTTATTTTAGTCTCATAATCCTAACATGAAATGAATTATCGGTATGTCTGAGAACAATGAAAAGTCTTGAGAAAGTTTAAATAAACTTTTTATTTAACAGAATTTAGATTGCACTAAAAATTCCACAACTCATGGTGATGTAAAATAAACAATCCGAATTAAATTAAACATTGAACAGTAGTTAAGGATTACGATTACAATTAAATACTACTGGAAGCTGGCTCACTAACTCCACCGTACCGTCAGCTTGCAAAACCGAAATATTACAACTATTACAGCTGGCTGGAAACTAGCCACGTAGCACACACATGATGTAAGATACGCTGTCTGTCTCAAATCCGAAATCCCCAGCTTAAATATTCACTACTAATTTCAATTATGGTGAGGAGTACGGAAAGGAGAAATTATAGTAAAGACTGATTATAAATAACTGGCTAATTAGCCTAAGATTTTCTATGAGATTATGGAAAGTCATTCAAGTAAATTAATTTCTAGTCTTTATATTATCAGTTATATTCATAAAAATCAAATATCATTTATAAAATATTGATAATTAATTAATGTCTTTAGTTTGGGGATATAGTTTTAATGGAATGATTTACTGGCAAAAAATATTCTGTGGACAGTAAATATTCAGACAGTTTCGCATTTATGAAGTCCTTAAAATAATCAAAAATAAATATTAATGACAGAGATATAATTAACATTTATTTTTCAACCTATTTTTATGCTTAAAATTTAAATATTAGATACTAGTTTTCAAATTTTACCATTCCTGC
>KK117499.1:257596-282704 GCA_000611955.2 Stegodyphus mimosarum
GTTCTAGAAATACTTTCTGAAACATCACCAGTTCACTTGCGGGGCACTGCGAAAATTAAACGTCCCGTTTACGTCCCGCTTTATGCGCATTTAGAGCATTTTAAAGCAATTGTGAATACATTTTCACAACTTCTTCTGCCTTAATGTTCCGCCTCACTTAAATCTTCAAGATGGCGCTTTTTGGGAGACTGATGAATCTTGTCGTGGAAAAAGAATTAAAATAAAAAAAAAAGAGAGAAAAAAGTACCAGTTCCCGAAATCACTGTTGCCAAAGCAGAGAAAATAAAATTCCCTTTCTAGAATATAAATAAGAAACCAAGCTGCCGTAGAATCAGCCTCACTCTCAAAATTTACTTAAGCATCTTCGGGCCTCCACTCCCGCCCATAAATTTTAATGACTCGTCCCATCCCCTCAAGAGGTTTACTTCATTCCGAGTTCCACCCCTCACCCCCGTTCGAAAATCAGTCAATGCATCCTGACACTCCCTAAATGGTTTATATATTTATTTATTCAAATGTGAGGATTACTCCTTTAAGGGAAAAAGTTTTCTTCCCGAATTCGGATGAACGAACTCTAGCAGCGAAAGCAGAATATTTAAATACATTAGGATCGTTGAAAATGTATATATGGCGGTGTTCGATACTACACCACCCCTGCGTTAAATTCCTGTTTGCATGCGTGCGCGAAATTCCTCCAGAACTTCCCAAGAAAACGCTGTATGTAAAAAAAGATATAAAGCTAGTGTTAAGGAGAAGGGAATATATTTTACAGTTTTTGTTTTTCTTTTGCAGTAAAAACGTTAACGGGTGTGGAATTTCGTGGGCAAGTTTTTAAACTACAAGTTATGAGGTCTGTTTATGTCGACAGGTAAAATGCAATAAAATGTCCCAGATATCTAATACATAAAATTAAATAACTTATTAGGATGCTTTGTGCCTCTTTGACAAATATCGTAGAATTTGGATGGAGCGGAAAAGAAATAATCTTAACTGTATTTATATTGTAGAGACATTAGGTATCTTTTGAAAGCAGGAGGCTTGATAAATGAGCAATGCGCTCGCTAGGATTCGAACCAGCGCCGAGCTTGCTGACCACAACACCACGAAGACATGCTAAGTAGGGAGGAGGAATACCTTATGTACTCCCCCTTTTAAAGCGCAACTGGGGATTAGGGGACCCAGTTGCGGTACCCTAGTGGTGAAGAATCGTCACCCACCATCCTTATTTAGTTCGGGCGCCACTGTAGAGATAGTAGGTTATTTAGAAGTAGGAGAGATGAAAAATGAGCAATGCCCTCGATGGGACTCGAACCAGTGTGCTGACCACTACACCACGAAGGCATGCTAAGAAGGTGGGAGATATAGCTTAGAATGTAACAGGGTAGAGAAATTGGTTTAGGAAAATAAGTAGTTGATTTTTGGGGGGGGGGAGGGCACAAACTAAGACTGGAAGAAAAATTAGTGTTACGTTATTAATTATGATAGATTTATCATAATTCTCGAATTGTAAGAAATTTTATAGAAATGATTTAAAAATAACTTCCTCTTGTTTACAGTACACAGATCTGATCAATGCACCAAATACAGCAGACAGCAATTTCTTTAAGCATAAGTTTGATTTATTTAATTATGACAAAGCACTCGAGGACTATATACCTGAGGGAAGGGATGCTTCGTAGAGGACATTCTTAGGGAAACTAGCTCGTATGCAAGTTACACATAAGGAAAACCACGAAAACGCCCATGCAGCCAGCCCGTTTGCGAAATTCGAATCTCGGACCGAACTACCAGTGTTCAACGACTTTACCGCTAGTGGGCTTCTCTAATTTAATCAAGACTTTTAAGCGATTCTACAAATTATAGTCAGTTTTGGACATCTAGCAGATCATTCAAAAATCCCAAGGCGAAACAGCAAGATCTATACAGTTTTAGATGCTTTAATGCTTGTCTTATGGAATGTTCCAGACGCGAAAATTCATTTACAACAACAAATGCAGATAAACTGCATCAGAAATTGTTTTGATTATGATACTTGAAATTAAATATTTGTTCTGTATTCTTGTGTGTCATATTGTATAGTAACTAAGCGACTTATCCGGGGCATTTTCAGGTAATAGTAATGCTGTTTCATGTTTATTTTTTAGTCCAAAGGGGCAAATTGTCCAGAAGGACTATTAATTTCGTCTTACCATTTTGCGTAGATTCACTATAAGCGTTGTTTCACTTTTCAAATTGTTGCCACCAAATGTTATCGCATTGTATTATATTTAAAAAAATTAAATAATGAAGAATCTGTTGTATGTTTGTCTCATTGTGATAAAACAACGGTAACTAGAGCCATCCAGTTTTGAATAACGTACGTTTCCTCCCGAATATGGGCATCTGGAAGCCTAAATTTGGAATTTGTTTTTATTATCTACTTCAGATTTTGTAAAACTTTAACAAATTTTCAATTAACAAACTCAAGGATTTCAAACCGAGCAACGGCAACGTTTGAACCGAATTTTATGGTTTAAGTGCGAAGAACATGATATTTAATAAATAAAGGTAACACAGAAAATGTTAAAAAAACGCCCTATTGGACGTAATTTAAAATCATAAACCTTTCAGATTTTATTTTATATTAAAAAAATATGTGTCAGTGATCGGCAAATGTCAGTGATCGGCTATGTCAGTGATCGGCAAACTGTGGCTGTTTTGCTAATAGAGCACGGCTCTTCCACAAAATAGCACATGCGGGAGCGCGTACGTAAAGGGAAGAAAAATCTTGAAAATACAATACAAAGGCCGTCAAATTTTACAGAAGCATGAAAACAACTGGAAACATATCCGACAATGTTATTCGTAGGAATGTTTTTTTGAAATTTAAAATAGCCCTGAATGAATTAGAAACATCACATAGGGAAGCTGAATGCTAACGAAGGAAGAGATTTAATGTTGGCAATAGGTAATCCGTAATTCGGGGTGTGGTTAAAGACAAGAGACTTTCCAAGGCCAATGAGGTTGTAACGTTCTTCTGTCCTGCTGTTGTGTAGAACCTAGTGAGATGATTGCACTGAGGAAGGGTTAAAACTGCCCTTTATTAAACTCTTTAACTTATTTACAATGCTTCAACTTGACGTTAACATACTACGCCTCAGCTTGGGCGGTAACTGAAACAGTAGAATCAAACTTAAAATAAGAGATATTCACAAATAGCAGAATTATCGTATAGGGCTCATATAATCCTGTAGCCTACAGCACGCAAATGAGTCTAGTGGCAGCAAGATAATAGCGCTTAAGCCACGTCAAAACCAGCAGTAACTGCTAAACAGAAGTTTGCGTATAAGCACGCACGGCAATTTCCCGGACTCTCTCTTTTTCTACTGGAACGTCGATATTTAACTTATTCTTCCACTAGTAGAATTTACATTTCTTAGACGCGCTACCAAATTTAAATATTTTGGCACTGACAATCAGGGGAATGAAGGCTTATAGGAAAGTAACTTAAAATTAAAATTAACTGGTTATTTAAAATAAATATAAATCCCTAGAAGGTATTGAGATTTGTTTAATATTCGTTTGGGGAAGCCATCTAGAATTTTTTGAATTCTGTATTGCTATTTAGTATTTAAGAAAATTTTAGCAGACTGTTCATTACCAACCAGTTCATTGTCAATTTTCTAATCTATAATTAATTTTTAAAGCCTGCTTCCGATTTTCTTAAATTTTTCCAGTAAATAAAGTAGAATTTGTCCCAGTTTTGGAAATTTTATTAGTGCAAGTTTGTCATACCTCAGTATTGTTATCTGAATTAGAAACAAGTTTACAAGGTTTGTTTTTGTATCCAGGGTGTCTCAAAAGGTCATTGCCAAATGTAACATGCTGGTCTGTCATACAAACAAGATTTACATAGGAAGTTGTATCCGAACATGTGAACGGGGACCGCTAGAGGCCAGTGTTCACAGGCTTATGGAAGAGTTACAAGTATGATCATTTTAGGTGGGGACCTTCGAAAGTATTTTCTCCTTCCTTTCTTCATGCCTTCGTGGTGGTAAACTCACTCGTGGTATGGTAAACACACTTCGTGGTATGGTAAACACACTCGGCACGTATTCGAGAGGTCATTGGTTCGAGTCCCGGCGAGGGCATTGTTCATTTTTCATGTATCCTGCTTCAAAAAATCCTAATGACTCTACAAAGTGTAATATTCACACAAATCATAGTTCGTCATACTTTTCTCAGAATAAAATTTAAAATTTCTTTTCATCAAATAATTTTCCCTATAATACAAGTTTATTTTACGGAATATTTCTTTCATGTTGGAAGTTGTTATGCAGAAAAAGTATGAATCTGTTTATTAACTCAGATCTTTGTGGAAATTTTGTGAGAAAAGAGTCTCCGGATCTGATGGTTGATATTCCAGTAGCTGCACGTCGAAATATTTGTTTTCAGCATGATAGCGCGCCTGCACATTTTAGGAACACTGTGAGGGAATATTTCAATAGGACATACCTTGATCGCTGAAATAGCAGAGATGGACCAGTCGCATGGCCACCGCGATTCCCCGATCTGACCCCTTGGACATGAAGTTCATGGTGTACAAGAAGACTGTAACAAAGGACGTGGATCTCGTCAAGAGGATCGTGGAAGCGGCGGCACTTGTCCGTGACACATCTGCCATTGTGAACGGGTCCGTAAATTCATGCGTCGACATTGTGGCGAATGGGAGGAATTTTGAATACCTTCTGCGATTTACCCATGTTCTTTAATAAAAGTCATATTAATCCCTCTTTTTGACATTCTTTCTCCTCCATTGCGGTTGCGAACGCTAGGCTCTAGCGGTCGCTGTTCGTATTTTCAGACACAAGTTCCTATGCACATGTTGTTTGTCACGCTATGACAGAGCAGCTTGTTAAGTTTGGCAACGATCTTTTGAGACACCCTGTATATTTTATTATGATTGATTTATTTTTTCTCAGAGTTCTTATTATAAATATGAATTTGTTCTTAAAAAATCATGAACTGTAAATGTTATGTGGATTTAAAAAAAAATCATAAAATTAACACTTTGTTTTCCGTAATAGCTAGAAAAAATATTATTGCTACATTTTTTTAATCTAGAATAGCATATTTTACCGATTTTCTGCAGAAAAATATGTTTTGAATAAAGATATGGACAGTGCTGTTTTTTATCCTGATTTTAAAAACAGCTTTATCCATGAATAATTATGCATGGACAAAAGCGGACTTTTCGTTACGAGTAAACGTCAAGCATCACGATAAAAATATGACGTTTACTAGCGTTTGTGATGAAGGGCACAAGTGATGATAATATGATTGGAATCGACGGGATTTAAACATTCTTACATCCTATAATAGCCACCTTCTGTATCTAAGCGTAGATATTTGGAATCATAAATATCGGTCAGGGCTTGAACTGACAACTGTACCGATCGGATGGTACAAATGAAGTGGAAAAAGCAGAAAGAAAGCGAAGCTTTCATTAAAAAACTGTTTTATGAAAACGTAAAACTTGTTTTCTGAAAAATGCAATTTTTTGCAAATATTGCCAATGGTAACAGCAATAATTCAAAATTTTATAGACTAAATTAAATGATACTTTCCATATATATTTCATATAATCTGATGCATCTCTGAAGCGGAAGATTTTAGAAATATTAATTACAAGTTGAATTGCTCCTTTTTATTTTTATATTTTGGATTCGATAATAGGAAAATATACAGTACATACTATACATTTTGACATATCTCAAGTATATATGAATATATCTTAATTATTTTGCTTCACTGCGTACATAACAAATCTAAAAATAAATACAAATTAAGAAACATGTATGTTTATGTATACATTTGTTCACCGTGGTTGCTGTCGTAAAGGCAAAATGCAAGCAAAAATTATCCTTTTTTTCATCATTTTTCAAAATCAAAATTACTTAGCATTACGTTTTAAGCTGTTTTCGCTCATTAATATACTTATCTTCAAATTAATATGTTTATAGTTAAAATAAAAATTATTTTTTAAAAAATGGCAGCCGATCGAGGTCGGATACCTTAAACTTTAAAAGAAGTTAAAATTGGAAAAAGGTATGACGAATGTGATATCCAAATATATGTCACATTCCTGATCCATTTAACTGTGCATTTGTTCTTAAAGATAAGGAATATAGGTATAAGAGAACTAGTTAATTAGAAGTAGAAAAATGGAAGCCAAACCTGCCTCATTTTATTTGAATTCTACATTAGAACAAGCTGCTTAAGCTAAAATTTAGATAGTATACATTCGAAGCTCTACTCAATCTTCTAGAATTCAATCGAAATCTGTCGCCCATGCATCATCGGAGCCAATCACTTCAGCTTAAACAACCGCAGAGGGATCCATTTGGACATTTTACGCCGCTCCAAATTAGGTCATTCAGCGCCAGTGCCACTCACTTTCTCAAACATTCATACGCCACATCTAAGGCCGGGGTAATTAAAATAATATGTCAAGTATTAAACTACAGCTCACAGTCTTTCAGCCAGGGCGAAATTTTAATGACGCCTCTTTACTACACACAGAGGAGAGGTCCGGGGATAATTTTCTGTTTATCGTCGAAATTAATCACCCCCTATTGTTGGGGCATTGTTTTCGGATGAAACGCATGTCAGCAAGTATAGCATTTTTCGTCGCTTTTAATGAACAAACTGCCTCGTTTTCGTTATCATAATTGCCAGTGATAAGGGGTAAACCATCTAGAGGGGGCCGTTGAGGAGGAGGAGTCATACCTCCCCCCTCCGCCTTTACTTTCGATAACAGCCCCCACGGCCGCGACTCTGTAATTTATGACGCGATAAGCCCGCTTCGCAGTCAATTAATCTAAATCACCTTTATTATAGTACACTAATAGTCATTTCCTCTCGCCTTCGTCACTTTTCTAATAGGTTGCAACGCACACCCGTTTAAAGGCCGTCCGCAAACTTTTAGGATTTTTCCATATCTGATTCGTAACTGTCTCGACTATGTTGGAGAGAGAAATCATTTTTTATATTTCGGCCGGGGAAAAAAATATTAGGTTTAATTTTATGAGAAATATATCGCTTCTGGAAAGTTATCTGCCATCTGTGGGAATTTTCTTTCGTTCGCTGCCACGCAATGCATTTTAGGTGCAGTTTATGGCAAAAGAAAATCTGATAGGGCCTTGC
The DNA here is from genome assembly GCA_000611955.2 of Stegodyphus mimosarum. Lineage (NCBI taxonomy): Eukaryota > Metazoa > Arthropoda > Arachnida > Araneae > Eresidae > Stegodyphus > Stegodyphus mimosarum. The sequence goes on from KK117499.1 coordinate 264,782, forward strand.
ATATGAATTTCCTGTAACTTTATATCATATAAAATGTCACTTTCGACGAAGTGTGGATATTCGACGGGAGAAGTCATTTGCATGTACCTGAGATGTGTATCACAGGTGCTTCCGGATATTGCGAAATGTATTTGGAAAGGTGTAATTTTGCAGGATGATGCGATTGTAATCAAGTTTGCCTTTTGTTTAAATCAATGTAGCAGTTTACACTTAGCTGGGGAGTTATCTTACTCCCTTTTCTATTTCGCTTTGAATTTTCGGGATATTGGTTTGTGAAAACTATGCGAGATCTTGAAAAATAGTATTTTTTCGTACCAAATAATCAAATTGCCTTATAAACTGAAGCAGTGAAAGACAAGATGGACGAATCGAATAAAATGTTGCACATCTTTAGAGTCAATAGCAGCTGCAATCCAATGCAACACAGGATTAGTGAAACGTTCGAATGATAGTTTTTCACATTTATTCAACAGTAGGTTAGATGACCGTCTATGATTTAATCTGCTTCAAGTCTTTTAGAAAAGTCTTCAGAGATTCATGTGTATGCTGTTTGGGATTTAGGGCTTCCGAGAGTAAAAATTAAGAAAAAGAAAGAAAATCTGAAAGGTTTCAGATTTTAAATTACGTCCAAAGGGGCGTTTTTTTTAACATTTTGTGTGTTAACTTTATTTATTAAATATCACGTTCTTCGCACTTAAACCATAAAATTCAGTTAAAGAACAATATCGCAAAATAATTTTAAACTGAGCATATCTTTAAGAATTTCCGATAGACAGTCTCTCGCGCTGAAGATAAAAATGTTTTTTCTCTACAACGTTGCCATTGCTCATTTGAAATCCTTGAGTCTGTTAATCAAAAATTCGTTAAAGTTTCACAAAATATGAAACCGATAATAAAACAAATTTCAAAGTTCAAATTTGGACTTCCAGATGCCCGTATTCGCCGGAGGATTACGTCATTCAAAATTCGATGCCTCTAGCTACCGTTGTTTTATCACAATGCGAGAAACATGCGTACGTTTATGCACATTTTTCATTATTTAATTTCTTTAAATATAATACAAGGCTGCAATATTGGGTGGCAACAGTTTGAAAAGTGAACCGACATTTAGTGTTTCTGACGCAAAATCGTAAAACGGAAACAATAGTCCTTCAGAGACAAAGCCCCTTTGGACTAAAAAGAGGTGAAAGAGCCTTAGAACATATTTTATTCTATATATTTGCAATGAACAAGTGAACTGAGGACTTTTATATAAGAAGATTTCCGAAAGTATTAGAAGTAGCTATATGAAAAATTTCTGTAAATTTATATGCATAACATACTTTATATTCTTAAATTATAACTGCCGCCCAACCTTTATAGGGGTTAGCGTATCGAAAAGCTCGGGTTCGAATCCCGGAGAAGGCATGGATGTTTGTAAATGTATAGCGTCGGTGCGGCATGGCGGTTACTTTAAATATGCGACGACCCGAAAGTCTTCTCATGTGGCTTGGTGGAAGGGAGAGAGGTGGGAGGCCCTCGCACCCGTCCCCTCCCCGGGGGTGTTCTCCTCCAAAATTGGGGGCGGAACTGAGCCAAAATCGCACTGTCACCTGTTAGGTGCTCAAGGCTGTTGCCAACGACAGGCATAATCCTGAGCTCCTTGACACGAGAAATTTCGTGGGCTTGGGCTGACTCAAGACAGAGACAAGTGAGCATGAGTAACAAGAACAAATTATAACTAAGATGAAGCAGTTCTCACTTATGTAATGTGGTTACTGTGTAAAGTCTTTAGGTTGGATCGAAGCCGGAACATGAAAAATATGCAAGGCCTCCGCCAAAATTGGAACTCCCGACCTCCCGAATACGAGTCGAGCGTGCTTCCAGTTGCACCATGCGGAAAGGAGGGAGAAAATACCTATAATTAATCAGCATCAAATCTTCAGAGAAGTCTTCTGAGACCATCTTTAAAGGCAAATTGGGGGTGATGGAAACCTATCGCCAAATCCTGGTGTTGACGAATTAGCGTCCCCACACCTTTCAGTTCAGGCGCCGCTTTAGAGTTTAACGTGTTTGAGTAAAGTGAGTAAACTCCTTACAGACGTTAAAGGACTTATCGCTAAATCTAACAATAACTGAAACTTGGTAAAAGTGTAAAAGACCCTATATTTAAAACTATATAAGATGAACTGAAGGTACTCCTGGTGCTTACAACTCCGCCAGCACTTAAGGTTACAACTCAAATTAGTAAGTGAAATGTAAGTCTAAATTTAAATCAATCAATGTAACGCGAACTTGGTTCAGAATTCCACAGGAGTGAAATTCAACTATCAGCTATTATAATGCAAAGCCGAAAACAAAACTTTCAAATAGGTTAGAATAGCAATATAGTTCAATTTATCTGAATTAGCAATTTAGTTACGTGGCCGAGAGGGCAGAACACTCTCTGTCTTAGAATCTCAAAATCCTAGCCTTAAATACATGCGAACTAATTTGTATTCTCGCGGGAAAACGGAAAGTGAGAAGTGACAGTAGAGATTCAAAGCATAAAATAACTGGTTAGTGTAAAGGAACCTCAGATGCAGTGAAATATCTATACAGTAGGAACAGAAATCTTTCAAAGCAAAAACTAAGCAAGTAACTAGACAGTAGTACCGATGAAGAAGATAAGGGTAAATTTCTTTACTTTTATAGGTATAATATAATAATTTCTCTTAAACAGAGTAATATTTCTGAAAACAACAATGGAAAACTCCACATATTCATTTTGTTCTGATTTTTCTTTGCATACATAAGAAATATCAGAAGCTTCAGGAAAATAGTATGTTGAGTATTTGCAGAATCCAGGTCCATGCCATCCGTGAAGAATCAATGTTATGAACGGCATTATCTTCTGGTGAAATAGTTAATCTACATAAGAGAACAGACGGTGTGCAAATAAACGATTATAGTCAGTACGTTATTGTATAGCTGAAATATGTGAAGAAGGCAATTTCTGTAACATTATACCAGAGTTACAACACTACCCTCCACGAGCACAGATATATCATAACGCTGCAGGTTATTTTGATGGTAAGAAAGTTCTATGGCTCAAGTGCTCTCCTTCAAATGTGCAACTTAAACCGAAACTATACAAAACTGAAATCTTTCAGAAACGACCTTCAGTAGAGGATACGATACATAGTTAATCATTCATAATCCACTGCAATGTTATTTGACGCCAATATGAAGTTGGAATTTCAACAGTTCTCTACTTACCACTCAAAAAACTGTAGAAATCCATTGCTACCCAATTAGAATAGAATTCCTTGCCTACACTATTAGCTGTCAACTTATTGCATTGCCGCTGAAATGGGCCATTATTTGATTAAAGTTGCTAGACCATTTTAGTCTTATTAGCTCTTAAGTCATAAACTGTCTTAGAACTTTAACTATTTGGATCTATTCGTAGAATGAAAAAACGTACTACCTGCATGTACCAGAATTCTTTACATTCCTTTGAAAATACTGTCTGTGAATATTATAAGTTCTGGTCATTTCCTAAATGAAACGTCCATCCCGCTGGCTCTTACAGATATTCTGTCGACCAAAGAACAAATTTTTCTCCTTGTGACATGGCAGTATTTCCTAATTTTGTCAGCTATCCAAATATATAGAATACAAATCTCATCAGCATTTTAGGCTACTTTGATTTGGAGAGAAGCGAAAAATATGGAAACTCATGGTTGTTTATCTTTTTTATTCAACATTTAAATTATTTGCTTGTACCTGTGGTGTGCTAGTAGATCTTATGCAACCAGATTTTCTTCCTTGGAAGGGAATACAAAAAAAAATTTTTTTTGGTTCACTATTTGGTAATTCAGAATATACTTAGAAAGTTCTCAGCTAAAGGCTTTCCTTTCCAAGATAAGCAATCCTTTCGTACTTGCCAGGTAAAAATACAAATAAAAAATAATTAAATTGCACAAATATAAGTGCTTTAAGTAGTCTTTCTGAATTATTTTATACAAAATCACTAAAGTTCTTACTCAGAAGTAGTGAGTTTTATGAAAAGTCTATAATAAATCTGCCACAACAGTTTAAGATTTCAGTATTTGATAATATGTTTTTCATTTTGCTATTTTAATGTGAAGAATTTAATGCAATAACTTATGATTATTAATATTATAAATATGTTATTTACATAACATACATTGTATTTTATTACGCATGCTTGCTTACCTGAATGGTGCAAGATTGCCAGAGTAGTTTTTCAAGATACACCTATGATTTCAGGGACAAATAAAGAAATAGGTATATTTCAGATGCTTATGAGTAACTCTCGCCCTTCAACAATTTTAATTCTAATAGTTCTAATTCTAATAATAATATTAATAATAACAATAATATGTAAATAAAAACTAAATAAGGTGAACAGAAGGCAATCTTGGTGCTTAGAACTCCGCCAGCACTTGCTAGAATTCAAAGTAGTAAGTGAAATATGAGTCTAAATTTAAATCAATTAGTTTAACGCGAAGTTGGCTCAGAACTTCACGGGCGTGAAAATGTCGGAAATTATGATGCAAGACCGAAAACAAGAGCTTTTATATAAAACAACAATTTAGTAACGTGACTACGAGGGGAGAACACTCTCTGTCTTAAATCCCAAAATCCTAGCCTTAAATACACGGGAACTAATTTGCATTCTGGCGAGAAAACGGAAATGAAGAAATGATAGTACAGACCCAAAACATAAAATAGCTAATTAATCAAATTAGAGGAATTTCATAACTGTATCAGAGGCAAACGGAAGTGAAATATCTATAGAGTACGAATGGAATTCTTACAAAGCAAATCAATAATGAAAATAAGTTTTTTTTCGAATCCAATCAAATTAAGACTCTTACCTTGAAGTGTCTTAAGATATTCTTTGACATTTAGTGGATGTCGACTTATAAGTTTCCTCTACAAAGATACTAAACGCCAAAACACCATGTTCCATACTGAGATAATCTGAAATATATTGAACCATTGTATTTTGAATTTTATCTTTCATATAAATTTCATCTTTAAAAATGAGTATATGCAGTATTCATTACAAATACATAGACGAACATTCTCATTGTAATTTCCACAGTAGTTACTTCCTTCTAAAAAGTTAAATTTTTTTTATATATGCGTACAATTTGTGAATATTAATACCTTTATTGTTTTAAGTTCCGTAGTTTTTTTTAACTGGATTAAATATTCACGTTTATGTAAGTTACAAAACGACGATGTTTTGAAATTTCTCGAAAATATGACTCTTACAATCTTATTCTTATATTCTAAAATTGTGGCTGCTGAAAACGTGAATAGTGTGCAACACGACACTGTTGACAAACTGAAAGCCTACAATTAAATAATTTCATCTTAATGCATATTCTTAATAATGCCATTTTTACTTTAACTCCATTTAACAAATCATTAGTAATTCCATTTTTAGTTTAACTCTATTTAACAAATCGTTAGTAATTCCATTTTTACTTTAACTCCATTTAACAAATCATTAGTAATTCCATTTTTACTTTAACTCCATTTAACAAATCATTAGTAATTCCATTTTTACTTTAACTCCATTTAACAAATCATTAGCTATCATATTTTTAGGATCCCACAGGATGCCGCATTCACCCATACGTTGGAAAGTCACTGGATACATTTACATATCATTTTAATTTCATATTAAACTTATAAAAAGAATTATATACGTAGACGATCATTTTTATAAAAAAGGATCACACTATATGCACAGATACGTTTCTGAAAATTAAAAGTTCTTTAAATAGTGTATATTTAGGGTGCATAGACTTAGTAGTATTCAAGACCTTACTCTTAATCATGATAGAAATGGAATTCAATACACGGTATTTCATGAAAAATATTAAAAAAATATATTACCCTCAATCATGTATGCATTCTTACCAAAAATAAATTGCTATCAGTAATGAGAAAAAAAAAAAAAAAAAAAAAAATTTTTTCCTCATTGCAAAGATTGATCTCTAATTTTAGTAACAACAAGGATCTTAAATGTAATGTAATGTAAAGGGCTAAGCCCTCAGCCCCCCTAGCCGAATAAACGGCCTTATGGCTAAAAGAGGACAGACCCATCTAACACAAACAAAAAGCAAAAACAAAAACACTGGTGATATATCCCTATTCCAAAATATTTTAAAATCTATGTTCTCTATCCATATTAGAAGTCAAACAATTTAAAATATTAAACTTTTAAAATTCAGTTAAAGAGTATCCTGTCTCTATTAAACTTTTTAACTTACATTTTAAAGACTAATTTAAATATATCAATTTCTAGATAAAATACCTTAAAATGTGAAGAAGTGGAAAGAAGAACTTAATTCCATTAAGTGTTTTATGTCTCTATTAATCATTTTGATTAGATTGCCAATAATTATTAAATCCAAATTTAGTAGTATTTTAAGCAGTCCCTAATCAATTAAGTCACAACTGTGTAATTACAGTAAGAGCATGTCACAGGTACATTGTACAATATCTTATGTTTTACAACAGCAAGTATTTCATCATATAATGCAAAGTATAACATAATTTACACAATTAGTATAATGGATCACATACAGCCATTGGTTTCATAGCAAAATCTCATTATATAGTACAAAATATACCGCAAATAAATACAATGGGTATAATATATCACATACAGCGTCCAATATCATACAATATTCATTTCCTCTTTATAAACATTTACATGAGTTCACAGGATATTTCTCTCCTCACTAAAATTTATAAGTTTTTAGGGAGTTATTCTAAGCACTAAATTCTCAAATCCATCAGGAACAACAATTTACAATAAGATTACAAAATAATACAAAGCAATTACAAAACTCAAATTCATTAGAATTTTTTAATAAAAAATTTCCACAATAGTATCCTCTATATTACATAAAAGCTCTTAAACTCCAAAAATATTATCACTTTTAAGTTAATATAATAAAACTAAAATGTTCATAACCATCCTTAATTCCTAGTAATTTCCATTCAATACCCTATCAACTCTGAATTCCAATAATTGATTTATTGCTGTTGATGATACTCAGTATATCTTTGGTAAACTGTTTAAATTTGGAGTTTTTAATTCTAAGTTCATTAGTACTTGTAATTCCATATTTCATCCTCACCCCTTGAGTAAGTGCACAGAACTCGACGAAGTGTTATTATGTATCTTAAATGTATGTTATTAATTTCTGAAATTTTGCATTTAATTTGTGGCTGTTTGGAATCAGAAGACAAGAAAAATGTGCAATGCCCTCGCCGGGGCTGGAACCTGGACCTCTGGAATATGCGCCGAGTGTGCTACCGTTACACCACGAAGGCATGCTGGAAGGAGGCAGAAAATACCTTATAAATATTTTAACGAAATTTTGTAAGTAAAAATCATCCAAATAAATTAGTAATGAAATATTAAAGACGGCTGTACTAGAGCATTTTTACTGTTATTGAAATAAATCCGCTTCTGAAAAAGCATCAATAACTGAATCAAACTGTCAACAGAAATGAGAATTTGAAATGTTGCCAGATGTTAACAACAGACGTTCAGATTTCTGTAATTAATCTTGTCCTGGTAGGTTATTTAATGAAAACATTTCTAGACAGATTAAAAGTAACGCAATCTGAACATAATTAATGCAGAAATTTATAATCCTTCGTAAACAGAAAATGCAAAAATTTTAACTCAAATGCAATATCATTATCATAACTGGAAGTAATGTTTTTAAAATACCATGATAGCATTCAACTCATTTTTATCCTTTAAAGTTACAGAGATAAAAAAACATTTAATCTTCATCCTTAATATTAATCTAATGGATAAGTAATATCAGAGATTTGTCTCTAGCCCCGCATTTTGTGCCGAAGTCTTTAGGGCCTTCTAAACCAATCAATTAAACTCCTGCCTCGATAAAATGAAGCGGAGGGGGAAAATTAAAAGATAAAAAAACAAAGTAAAACGCAAAAAATCATTTCCAGCTCTTCGCCCTCTTTTCACTTCAAAAAAAATATTTCCCCTCAACCATCTCACAGACTCTTGCGCATTTTCATTTTAATGGCGATAGATAAAAATAATGCAATTAGAGGGGGGAAGAAAGATTATTTTTCAACGCAGTAATTTTTTCGTACACCTTCCCTTATTTTATTATCGACTTTCCCGAATTTTTTTATATTTTTTTACCAATTATTTTTATTATTATTACTTCGAGCATGGATCCTTCTCTCTCCCAAATGAATAGTAAAACGGTCTGGAAAAATCTGAAGCCATTACCGGAAAATTGTGTGTTCGGCAATTAAGCCAGCCTTCATCTCTTTTTAAAAACGGGACTCGCATTCTTCTTTTATATACTTTTTAAGCAAAGAAAGAATAATAAAAAATAGCCCCCAACGTGGTTAATGATGATAGTAATATTCATTAAAGAAAAAGCCAATGATAAATCAGGTGCAATTATCCTGGAATTGAATGAGCGAAAACACTTACAAAACGTTTCGCCCCCCTAATTTTTTTATTCTTTAAATACCTCTCCCCCCTTACCCGCCCTCCATCAACCATACCTCATTCAGGGTAATGTGTTATTTTTACCAGAAGCGTGAAACATTAGAATTTTTTTATTTTTCTCTAAATCTTTTTTTCAGTTTTTGAGAACGAAGCGAAAGTAATTTGCTGTTGTCGATAAAAATATTTTTTATGAATATAATGGTAATGAGTGCTTTTATTTTATGCGATAATAGTTCCTAACGACACCCGTTAAATTTCCCTCGTTTTACGTATAATGGGTCGTTATTAGGAGACACCTTTCTGTTTGTTTACCAAAGCGTTTAAAAAAGTTGATAGTGCAGTACTTTGATGCAAAATAGATAAGGAATAGTCGTGAATCCCTCTGATGAGCTTTAAAAATGTGAAGACCATTCCATAAAGGAAGAATAGTTGCACTCACTTCCCAAAATTTTCGTAATTATTGGAGTCAGAAGGCAGTTAAGCAAACAGTTACGGAACCAGATCCGTTAAAATGGGTGGCTGAAGAAATGAAGTTTTTAAGACTCAAATGGCAACGAAAAGGTGAAGGGATATACTTGTTTTAATTGAACTTTGAAATTTACGAATTAAAGTAAATATAGTAACTGCAAAAAATTTGAATGTATCATATTTCAACGAAAATATCCATTTTGACCACTCTCGGATCCATTTGAACGATATTTTTGCGTGACATCTAAACGTATAGACAGAAAAAGGACTCTTTTTTTTTCCAAACGGATTGCAAAGTGGTTTTAAACTGGATTCAGTAGGGATATTTTTCGCAACGTCTGTACGTACGCACGTATACATCTCGCATAACTCAATAACAAACAGCCTTATGCAACTTTGAAATTCTGTATATAGGAATGCTGTAACATGTAGTACACTTTTTGATTGCAATCGGCCGCAGCAGACACTCACACATAAACCCACATAGACACACGCAAACACACACACATATACATATTGTAGGGTTTCCCTTATTTTGCATAACAAATTTATTTTAAGTTTGATACCTTTCCTGAACCTCTCAACTTTCTCTAGTATTTTCTCGCCAGGATGTAAATGAACCAGGATTTTCTTCCCAGGATACAAAGTTAAATGAAGTGAATATTTAAACAGGTAAATCTCTGAGTTTATTCAGAGCGTGTTTTCGCTACCCAGCGCACGTTTTGTTGCTATCTGGCTGTTACGCTAGTAAGCCTCTTGGTCATTTCGGATTATCGTCAAGCCTGTTAGGTTTTTGTGAGTCCACCTGTTAGGTATAATTGTGGTAATCCAGCACTATTTTATTTTAGATTCGATTTGAATTATAGTCTACATTTAAGCTTTCACCGCAAGTTACGGTGATTTTGTAACGCACGAAGATCGTGCCTTTCTGTTAAACTTTAAATTAATAAAGGTTTACTTTTCACTCTTCTTCTAAGCTGGTAATTTATTTACGCCTATGCGAGAATTCGCCAGGTTCATTTTAGGCCTATTTCTAGTTTATGTGGAATAACAGAGACACATGGTACTATATCCAGTCTGTTTCTTGACTCGGTGAGTTCAGATTTTATGCATATGTGTTGGTAAATTGTGCATTTTGTGATCTAAAAGTGACTGAATTATGTTGTTCTTAATTATGCCGGTTAAGATTATTATGCTTTTAGTGAATCTGCATGCAATAGTTGTAGAATTATCAACAATTTAAAAGTTTAAATGATACTAAGCGTAACGAGGCAGTCATTTGTTTGCATTTGAAGCTCTTAGTAGCTTCATTGTCTTTTTGCCGAGTGGAGCCAAAAGCAAAATTTCCAGTTTTATTCACCGAAAAATCTGTCTTCCTGTCCGCTGGCCGAATCGCTTGTTTTTGCGTACAAACTCTAATATTATTGCGATTTTTTAAAACTGTTTTTAACTGTATATTATTTTCTGTAGTTTACAATTTTCAATGAAGATGCTTTGAGTTTTTATGTATTTTTGCTTTACCGCAGTGTGGGAACTGAATTAGTCGAAAGAGAAATATATCTTGAATGAAATTCGAGGAAATTAAGTTTAAATGAAATCCAGCAAAAAATTTGTATAATTCAATAGGTCGTACAAGAAAGCCATGTGGTATCCACATCAGATATTTTAATTTATTTTTCCCGGGTTTGAATCCCGGAGAAGACATGTTTGTTTGTAAATGTACAATGTCGGTGCGGCATGGCGGCACTCTAAATATGCGGCGAGCAGAAAGTCCTCTCGTGTGGTTTGGTGGAAGGGGAGAGAAGTGGCTGACCCTCCGATCCATCCTCCCGAGTGCTGTCTATCAAAATTGGGACCAGAACTGAGGAAACCGCACTGTCTCCTGTTAGGTGGTCAAGGCTGTTGCTAAAGGCAGGTGTAATCTTGAGCTCCTTGCCATGAGGAATTTCGTGGGCTTCAGATGACTTCGTCAGACAAGCGAGCATAAGCAACAACAACAACAACATGATTAACTTTCTTAGCTGCGTTACCAAGCTACATCGCTTAGAACTTACGGTGAATTTGATGAATTAAAGTCAGTTAGCATTGATCTCATCTGTTGGAACGATTGATAAAGTGATGTTTGATCTGCTTCAGGTACTGAAAGATGCTAACCAATCACTAATTAGAAAAATGTGCTATTGTTAGGTACGTAATATTATTGAATTAAACACACAGTAGATTAAATAGTCTTTAAGTAAGCCATTTTCCAGCTTCTATTGAAACTGGAATATAATACTTCAAACTGAAAAACGGTTCTGATAAAAATCAATGGTACAAATTTCCTTTGATAATTTAAATACAATTTAGATTACTTTAACTAAAAGTACTTTCAGATAGCTAAATTTATCCATAAAGTAACTGAGCTTCGTTAATGATACATTAAACGATTTTGAAATATGACATGCTCCAGTTTCTAATGAAATGCTATAAAACATTTTAAGCTAAGAAATATTCATGAAAAAAAAAGTGATACAGGTATCCTATACAGAGTTGGACGAAATGTTATTGCAATTGCAATTACAAATATATTATAATTGCAATTATAATACTAATATAATTATAATACAAATAATTACAATTACAGTTATATTGTAATTGTAATCACTTTGTAATTATATTGTAATTGTAATTTACAATTGTAACAGAAACTAATTACAGTTACAATTGCAATTACAATATGATTGCTTTTCTAAGTTGCAATTACAATGTAATTACAAAGTAATTATATAATCTAATCAAAAAAGAAAATTCTGAAACGTTTTCAGATTTTAAATTACGCCCAAAGGGACATTTTTTTAACATTTTGTGTGTACCTTTATTTATTAAATATCATGTGCTTTACACTTAAAGCATAAAATTCATTTCAAAAGCAATATCGCAAAATAATTTTAAAATGAGCATATCTTTAGAATTTCCGATACACAGTCTCGCACGCTGGAGATAAAAAAAATTTTTTTTTGTACCGTGTTACCATTACTGGCTTTGAAATCGTTGAGTATGTTAATCAAAAATTCGTTAAAGTTTTACAAGTTTGAAATAGGAAAAACAATTAATAAAACAAATTTCAAATTCAAAATTTGGGCTTCTAGATGCCCATATTCTGGTGGAAAAATACATTATTCAAAATTTGATGGTTCTAGATACCGTTGTTTTATCAGAATGCTAGAAACATACGTATATTTATGCAGATTCTTCATTATTTAATATTTTAAATATAATACAGGGAGATAATGTTTGATAGCAACAATCTGAAAAGTGAAACAACGCTTTTAAAAAATCAACACAAATGCCAAAACGAAATTAATAGTCCTTCTGGGCAAATTGCCCCTTTGGACAATAATTATTAGTGGTTGTGAAATCCAATTACAGTGTCATTGCAATCACACTGTATTTGTAAAAATAGTATGCTACTCCAGATACACTTTTACTTTGTGCCACTAAATAAAATGGTAAATTATGTAAAGAATGCTCATTGTTAAATATATTTGTTATACTGATGAAGTTCTTATACTTAAGAGCATTTTGACAATCCAGCACTAAAGGATAATCATCGAAATAATATGTTCATCATCGAAATAATATGTTCTTCACATGTTCCTTGGGATTTATTTTAATACTAAAAGGATATTTTTATAATAATTGCGTTTCTTTTATGTTGATCATTATTATCTGTATCCATGTTACTTGAGAAATAAATAATGCTTTTTGTATCCGAAAATTTTCGAGTATCTTGCACCATTTCCGAGACGAATATTCAGTTTATTCAGTTTTTCATTTCACCATTAGATGCACTTCAGAAATTTGAAAGCCATATCTCTTAGTCGTTCTTCTACTGGATCACCATATAATCTAGTTACAGCTACATGTTATTGCAATTATGTAATCTAATTGCAATTAGAGTGTAACTGTAATTGTAACTGCAATTAGCATGTAATTGTAATTGTAATTGCCGTAGGCAATTAGAATTACGTAATTAGGAAAGTAACTGCTGCTGATAATTTCTGTTACACAGAAATTTATCGTAATTGAAAATTGCAATAAATGACAAAATATGCGAAATGGCACACCATTTTGGATAGCGAGTTGTTAAACAATGCAAAGCGATAATCGCCTATAAGAAAATTATTAGTATATTCCATCTGAAATTATTTTGCTTAATTTCTGCATGTACTGAAGTTTGAAATAGCAGCATAAATTATTAACTAATAATTTGTTAAATACTATACATAGTTTCAGTAAATTTGTAAAAGAATTGTAATTAAAGCGGAATGTATTTACAAGAACTAATTTTGGTTGTTTCATATGGAACTAAATACGCATAACTTTGTTAAATAAATATGTGCATTAATAGTACTCGCCAACAGATGTGTGAATTTGGTTAAAGGAAAGCCTATGGAATGAAATGCCTTTGTATAAGATTTGCTACAGGAAATCATCTTTTTTATATAATAAATCAATTAAACTTCATTTAGTGTTTTCGTTTAAATTCCATTTTCTACCTGAGCTGTCAGAAGCATGGATCTGATCCATTATCATCCTGCTTAATCGCTATGTAATCGCTAATTTTCTGTAATGGTACTGAGTGTCAATTAGTTTAGTATTAAATATATCACATATATTTAATACTAAACACAATAAATGAACATTAAAAACGCTACTCACCTAGAAGTGATTGGGCCTGTTCGATCTATTTTCCAGAACTTCAGGAAAAATAGAGAAGTATAGTTTTTTAGTGCCTGTAGATGAGTGTTTCGGCAGAAGGTTAGTTTATATAAATTACAACAAAGCAGGTAAAAGCTATCTGCCTATGGAAAGTGACACTTTTGAGAATTATCCAGCCCCTTTGCCGAGATTCAAACCAAGATCTCAATAATAATGTTGGCGATCTTACTGCACGATATTATTTCATCGAAGACCAAATTGCGTAATTATTGTGTGAACTTCAACTTGCAATAATGCAATTAATTACGAAATAGACTTTTATTAAATATAACCCGTATTTTCAATAAATAGTTAAAACATATTATTTTTTATTGGTGGATGAATTTGCCCGAACTAGTTTCCATACGTTCAGTAAAAATAAAAAACATAATGTTATTAAAAAGGAGTGTGTGAAGATGACAGTTGCCGGTAGAAAAATAGAATTATTTTCTATCCGAGACCATCCTGTGGAATTATTGACTGAATTCGAACTTGCATTAATGATATTAATTTTGAAGTAGTCTTTTGCTAAATATAACGCATATTTTCAAAAATTAGTTAAAATATATTACTTCTTACGGTTCGATGCACCTATCCGAACTACTTTCCATAGCTTCACATAGAAATAAACAAATATAACATTATTAAAAGGAAATGTTTAAAAATGACTGTTGCCGGCAAAAAAATGGAATTACTTTCTAGCTGACATCGTCCTGCATAATTAAAGTTTAACTTACAGAAATAATCTTAACTTTGAAATAGACCTTCATTAAATATATCCCATATTTTCAATAAATACTTAAAATACATTAAATACATTAAATAGATGCACTTGACCAAACTATTTTTCGTAAACTCAGGTAAAAATAAACAAGCATAATATTATCAAGAAGTTTCTAAAGATGATAGTTGTTGGCAGAAAAATGGCATTTTTCTATCCAAGACCATCCTGTTTAAATTACGCGGGAACTGCAAGTTCTAGTAATGGTATTAACTATTAATTAGGCCTTTATTAAATACAAAACATATTTGCGAAAAGTAGTTTAAGTTTTGCTGCAAGCGAATTGCTCCTGCGGGAAATATTTCGGCTAAAAGATAAATATATATATATTTGTTAAGAAAAGTACAAGTTGATTGTTTATTTAATTCCCTACGAGAAAGCATATGAGGGTAAGGATGTTTTCCTGGAGGACTTTCTAAGGGAAACTGACATGTATTCATGGAAGGTAAATCACGAAGATACCCAAACATCTAGATTGTTTGCCAGAATTCGAACCTGAACCGATTTATCACCATTCATTTAAAGTCCTAAATACTCAGTTATTGCTAAGCTAAAAATTAAATTGTGTTTTCAGTTGAATTGTAAGTCTAAATACCATGTTATAAGTGCAGTTATAGCTGCATTACATGCAGTTTTAACAATATATTAATTGCAATGAATCACCAACTTTGTTCCGTGAATGAAAGACAGCTTAAATTTTAAACATAAATTAAAGATCTTAAGTTTTACTGAATGGAAATATTCTGAGAAACTCCTATATGCGAGGGCACATGAATGTTTAATTAAGATCTTATATATCGTGCACTGACAGTACATCCCGAAAGCTACTTCTAGATTATTTGTATTCATTTCGTTCATCAAGATCAGAGGCGTTACTGTGTATATAGATTTTGTTTTTTAAAGAAAATATTCTATATCATAAGTAAAAACAATGCGCTTCCTTCAAGATATAATAAACCACGAGTTTTAACCAATTTATTTAGGCATTGTGAAATTACAAGGTGTTATGAAATTCTACTTTTTTTTTTATATAGAGGAGGCAATTTTTCATTCCAAAAAACATCTACGAGCAAAAATTTTTGAGTTAAAATCTTGATTAATATAATTAAGGTTAATAATTTTACAGTATCGTATACTTTCTCGAGATTTAAGAAAACTGAATTCAATTTTGATAGAAAAAGAGTTGGAATTAATTGAATATAAATTTATTTAAAGAAATAATAATCAGTTGAACAGCATTCTAGATATATTGTTTTCACTCTTCCATTAGAATAAATTTCAACTAAAAACTGAATTTCCCTCTTTTCCTTTGGAGCAAGTGCAAATGAATGATTATTAGAGAACAATTTCCTCATAATGAACTCTATCAACTTTTCTAATAGGTGTGATTTTAGATTGAAATCTTCGTTTTCAGATATTATTATAATCCATTCTTTAATGCAATACTTTGGTTTCGCTAATCAATTTATAATATCGAAATCTCTCAAAGTACTTTAATTAGAGGAAATTAGTCACTAATATCTCTCAAAGACAATTAGAACAATAGAATTTCTGTCGCAATACAAGTTGAAAATATTATATTTAATTATCACACAATTTTCTTCGATATGTTTAATATGTAGTTATTCGGAAGCAGTGAATACAGAAAGTTTAATTTGCTTAATCATACTTATGTATAAGTAAATTTGGTCTAAACCGGTTTTTGTTTCTGTTTTAAGACCTCCACGAATAAAAATGATACCAGTGTTATACAATAAAAATGAAAACTTAAACTTTTATGATTACTTATTTATTGGTGAGAGCTAACAGGTCACCTAAAACAAAGAAATGCATACAAAATTCCTTATTTATTAGTCCAAAGGGGCAATTTGCCCAGAAGGACTATTAATTTCGTTTTGGCATTTTGCGCTGCTTCACTAAGAGCGTTGTTTCACTTTTCAAAGTGTCGCCACCAAATATTATCGCCCTGTATTATATTGAAAGAAATTAAATAATGAAGAATCTTCTTAAACGTATGTATGTTTCTCGCACTGTGATAAAAAACGGTACCTAGAGCACTCAAATTTCGAATATTGAACGTTTCCACCCGAATTGGAAGCCCAAATTTGGAATTTGTTTTATTATCGATTTCATATTTTGTAAAACTTTAACGAATTTTTGATTAACAAACTCAAGGATTTCAAAGCGAGCAATGGCAACGTTGTACAGAAAGAACATTTTTATTTCCAGTACGTGCGACTGTGTATCAAAAATTCTAAAGATATGCTTATTTTAAAATTATTTTGCGATACTGCTGTTGAACTGAATTTTATGGTTTAAGTGCAAACAACATGATATTTAATAAATAAAGCTAACAGACAAAATGTTTAAAAAACGCCGTTTTTGACGTAATCTAAAATCTGAAACCCTTCAGATTTTTTTTGTGGGTGGGAGGAGAATAGTTTCAGTAAACTACCAAAACCACAGTATCTAGCTGACTCAGCTGTTAGTTCTGGGAGAATTAGAAATCTGGCTTAAATCAGAACCAGACTCATATTAATTTTTTTAATTAACTGAAAAGCATAGAATCCTAACATTTTCAACCCCGAAAAATTATTTGCTAATTTGGCTTTCGTGAGCAATATTTTGCTTTTATAAAAACTCATTTGTAACTTAAGAACTGCATTTTTTATTAAGAAGTCTAAGATTAATTTTTGCTTACTAGTTTGATTTTTAAATTTCTTTTTTACTACAGTTTTTAACTTTAATTTTATGGATTATTACTTTTAATCTTCTTATGATTTTTTTAAAATTTGTTCTTGAATCTACTTTTCTTTTTACTTTTGTATTTGAAATGATAAGAGAGTGTAGGGGATATGTCTTCTAAAGTAAGCGCCTCGTTCAGATTAATTGTGTTCTTAGAGAAAAATTTTAATCTTAAAGATTATTTGCTTTTTAACAGGATTCTTTTGGTTTAGTGACTAATATCTTTATTTTGATTGAGTATCAATTTGAATCTAGCAAATAATTTGATGCTTACTTGGAAGTAAGATGAAACACTCTCTCTTATTTTAGTTACTGTTAATTGATGGTAGATTGGTTTATCCCCTTGATAAGTCGATTAATCTGCTATCAATAACAATAACTGGTTTTTTAATAATTAAAAAGTTTACTTTTGATTTTGGCACTTTTGCGATTTAGTTTTTCCTTAACTGTGTTTAAAGCAAGGAGGACTTAAAATTCTATAATTTTCTTTTTAAATCTGAAAAATACCTTTTCAATAATGTTTTTAAAATGAATTTCCGTTGCTTGGAGATGTAATATGCAGAGTTTTCTTTTTATAATTCATAGTGAATTATTGCTTTATTACCTTGCAGCTTTAGCGCAAGTCTTGGGCTTATTAATTTACTTTTAATTACTTTCATTATGAATAT
>KK117499.1:282756-382309 GCA_000611955.2 Stegodyphus mimosarum
GTATAATAATATAATATATGCATATATATAAATAAACGTAAAGCACTTAAAGTTAATATTAAATTGGAATCAAAGCAAGGCAAGATACTTTTATCTTTCATAAGCTATATTTTGACTTTTCGTCAACTTTGAGCCAGTTCTGTTTTCGCTTTTTAAGATTTTACAGAGGACAGTATCTTTTAGAACTTTCTTACGCCACCATTTTGGAGTTGCCTATCACCCTTCTCGTCTTCACGTCAGTTATAATTTTTGCAGACCGCACCCAACGTTTGGCACTCCGTAAAAAAAGTTCAATAGGATAGGACATTTTGAACACATGTTAAAATACTTAGTTCTGCTATTGGACACTTTGAACTTTATTGCATACTTTTTCCAAGAACTACAAAATTGCTTCTACAGAACAGCTTGGAATTCTACTTTCTTGCGCAAGGAACACAATCTGGTCGTCTTCAGAATTCAGTTAGTTTACGTTAAGAAGGTTGTTTTAAAAATTCAGTAAGTTTTTGCCCTTTTTTTTTAAATTTTTGTTTCAAATACCTTTTTAGTTTTTAGTTGTTTAAAGCTCAGATTAGATTTTATTATTTTTAGAAATCTCTATGAAAAGTTTTTCGCCTTCTTGGTATTAGAAGTTTAGTTTAGCAAAATCGGGGACCACCCCGAGTGTTGTTTTTGAGTGTTGTTTAAATGACTGTTTGATTTAACCCATATTTCCTCATCCTCCTAAAAATAGGACAGCACACATAAATGGTCTTTGTATGAAAGCTTTGAAATAATTTAATTCAAATTCAAATTTATTTATCATTTAAGACTTATTTACCTATATATTTGTCTTTATAGAAAGTTAGAATTAATTTAGATATTTTTCATAATTTGTTTAAAAGGACGATTTTTGCAGATATTTTTGCTTATGTTTTCAATGTACAAACTTTTTAAAGTTTTGAACCCCAAGAAAAACATACATATAAATTTATTGAGGTAATATTCTATAATTTTATACCATTGAGAAACATTGTCGAAACATTTTACCTAAAAGATAAATATGCCTTGCATTTTTAACTGTCCTAAATATAGGACGACGGTAAAATCCACTACTACATAATTCCAATTAGGTTGCAATGGAAATAATCCTTTCTTTCTCTGCTGCATTCCAAACATTGCTATTCTGCAACTAACCCAGGGATGTTTCAAACACTAATTCATGAAGTCACTTTGTATTCAGAAATTCATCGAAGCAGGCTAAATTTCTCTCGTTTATACATGCGTGAAGTTTGCGTTTTCTTTTGGAAAATTATTTTAATGTTAGTACTATGTCGCGCAAATTTCTAACCCCGCAAAAAGCCTTGGATTTTTTGTGGACTTCAGATTACAGCGATTTAGTCGAGATAGACAATGAAATAGTGATTTTACCCCTGGATCCTGATGCACTGAATAACACAGAGGAGATTGATGATTTATCTACAAGAGAGATGGAAGAAATAACGTGTGAGGAAGAAAGTTCTAAAGAGGTTGCAGCACTATTGAAATTTTAGTCTCAAATAGCAATGAAGAACATGATCTAAATCCCAAATGGGTAAAATGTGAACCCAAGATCAAACATATTCCGAAGGCTTTTCCTCATCAGACAGCATTGGTTGCTTCATGGAAGCTCAAACACATATTTAGGGATGATAATATGAGCCTGCTTGATTTTCAAAGACATATAATAGTTACCTATTTGGGAATTTGTATTCCAAGAAACCCATCTTGCAGAAAACTGGGTGTTCAGGTTAATGAAAATTTTCTAAAGCTTCGAAATGAACATGCTATAGTGAAAAAACCAGAAAATAGACAAAGAAGATGGCACCTGAAGATCTGCTCCGCAAAACCAACAATTACCTGTAAAAAATGTAAACTTGGACCATGTTTAAGATGCTTTTACCAATTAAACCTACGTAAGAATGATTAACAGTGGATTATACAGTTGTCCTATTTTTAGGACAGGCTGTATTGATCAAATTAATAAAAATTTGGTAATTGTTTTTGGTTTTATACGTATACATACACTCAGAGAAGCACAAATTTAAGAATTTATAAAAAATATTAATTTCTTCAATGCTTGGTGTGAAAGTATGTTTGTTTCGCTCCTTATTTGTAATTGTTTTTGAATTTCGGATTTGCATATAATGGTTTTAGACCAATTAGTTTTTTTAAATAGTCAATTTGCATAATGTGAAGTTTTACGGATTTTGAGCAGTCAATTTGTTACAATGTTACATTTTATTCTTTTTTCCAAGTGTTTCGAAAGCATGTACGGAAAATTCTGATGAGATTCGATTTTTCGGTTTTATATCAATTGTAATGTTTTAAATGAAAATTTAATTGAATCTTTTTTCGGTTTTTGATCTCAAATGAACCAGAAGAACGAAACATGCTTTCGAAACATATTAATCGACTTTCATGAAGCTGTAATTCATTTTCCCCCGATGAGTTCTGAATTAGGGTTTCATTAAAAGGAGATTAATTTGTATATTTTTATAATTTTGTATATTTTTCCTTTCGCATTTTTATTTCTCGAGTTTGTTCTACTATGAATTCTTATTTTAATTTTGATTTGTTTAAATATTGCTTTAAACCTGTTATACACGATAGCAATTATTAATATTGTTGAGGAATTGCCTTGCTTTGATACAAATTTAATATTAACTTTAGATACTTTAAGTTCATTTTACTTCAGTCCTGCAGCTATAGCGCAGGACGGGTTAAAAAAATTGCGTTTTTCATTTTTAGTCGCAAATATTGAAATTTGCTCACTCATACCACAAATTTTATTTTGCAAATCCTATTTATCACCAACTGATGTATTTGGAAGTTCCATGAATTAGAGATATGGAAAATCTAGTGTTAAATCCAGACGTTAAATTTCACAGCAAAGACTAAATCCTACAGTACGTCCACGCTAAAGTTTCTGTTAACACCAGTACTCATCGCTTTTCTAACCACTTTACTACAACAAGAGATGCGGAGAGGAGGATCAGCTTGTTTGTCTACCTCTGAGAGCTTTGCATAAACACAACGCACGCCCTCTTGGCTATGCGAGGTAACGTCATGAATGAGCGGATTGTACGAGCGCCCGGAAGCACGTGACACAAGTCCCCGAAATGATGAATGAAAGTAATCTCCCTCGGAGCCCTATGATAAAACGGATCACAATTAGATAATGCCAGGTGATTAATGGCGGGGCGGCAGGGAGGTCAAATGTCGCCATTTTAAACCTTGAAATATGGAATCTATATAAATGTATATATACAAACACACAAGGAGGAGTGTTGGCCGCTTGTAGGATTACAGTTTTGGGTTGGACAGCTATTAGTTTAAGTCAACATTGAGAGAGAGGCAGCTTTTGTGTGGCGTATTTTACAAGATCTAGACAAATAATTGGGGTTTTCGAAGTTGGTGACGTCAGAAAGTTTAACCGCAACTAATCCGGGCAATTTTTCCTTGAGGATTAAGATAAATTTGATTAACGACTGCTGGTAAAAAGGAAATACTTTCCTAGATTTAATTTAAATATAAAAGCAGTTGATTATATTGCAAAAAAATTAATGCCATAGAGAAAATATTAAACATTCTAGGTGTTTTCCTGCATTTTTTATTTAAATGTTTGTGATAAATAAATTTTAATTTCTCTTGTTAAATTTTTTTAAGTCTTAAGATTCAGCTTCTTTGACCCTCAGACGGTTAATTATATATGCAATATAAATTATTTATCTATCTTTTAACTGTTATCTTAAAGATTAGTATTTACATGAGAGAATAAGCATGCCACAGCAATCTGCCTAAGGAAAGTGATGCTTTCATGAAGGATTTCTTAATGGAAAATGGATCTTACGTTATCTATAGTCACGTTATACATGAGGAAAACAACGAAAACTCCCAAACAACCAGCCTATTTACCGAGACTTGAACTCGGTTGAATTACCAGTGTTCAGATGCTATCTTAATCAAAAGAAACGAATTCGTTATGAACTACTTTTTATTATTGAGAACATTTTAAACTGTGAAATTTTCTGAAAGCAAATTTGAAGTAAAGAGCTCAGAATTTCTACGATGATGCAAAGATGAGGTTTTTGAAATATAAATGTTCTTTTTTTGGGGAGGAGGAGACTTAGACTTTTGTTCTTGCATTATTGGCAACAGAATAGTTTTAAGAGAAATCTTTCTAAGATTCGCTTGGTTTTTACGTTGCAATGGGCGTTATCATACATCCAGCTTGCAGAAGACTGTCATTCTGAGGTATAAAATTTTACGTTTATTTTCCACCCGATTTGTCAAACAGCTAGTTATTAAAGTATTACCATACGAAACAGCAAAATACATTTTTAGTTCATGTTTCAAACTGCAGCAGTAGATGTTTAACCAACTGAGCGTTTGAAAAGAAATTACACATCATTTTTTATATTATGCATCTTCTTTTTATTTCATGAGTAATACAGCTACATGATATAATTTGTACGTTGCCAATTCATGTATCTTACTATTCGAAATTAGTTGATACTTTTGATAATCATTTATTAGTCCAAAGGGCCCATTTGCCCAGAAGAACTATTAATTTCGTTTTAGAATTTTGCTTTGATTCACTACAAGCGTTGTTTCACTTTTCAAATTGTTGCCACCAAATATTATCGTCCTGTATTATATTTAAAAAAATTAAATAATGAGAAATCTGCATAAATGTATGTATGTTTCTCGCGTTGTGCTAAAACAATGGTACCTAGATCGAGTAAAATTTGAATAATGTAATCCTCCTGCAAATATGGGCATCTGGAAGCCCAAATTTGAAATTTGGAATTTGTTTTATTATCGATTTCATATTTTGTAAATCTTTAACGAATTTTTCATTAACAAGCTCAGGGATTTCAAAGCGATCAATGGCAACGTTGCACGGAAAAACATTTTAATCTCCAGCGCGAGACTGCGCATCGGAAATTCTAAAGATATCATCATTTCAAAATTATATGCGATATTGCTGTTGAACTGAATTTTATGGTTTAAGTGCGAAGAACACGATATTTAATAAATAAAAGTAACACATAAAATGTTGAAGAAATGCCCCTTTAGACGTAATTTTATATCCAAACCTTTCAATTGTTTTTATTTATTTATTTGCTGCGTTTAATGAATTCAACTTTTTAAATTATTATGTATACTACTAGTGATTTAGTCTTGGGCTTTGTTAGGTATGACCACTTATAGTTTTTCTTCTTTTATCCCGATATTTAAAAACTTTGGGGAATATGCAATAAAATATTAGTAGTAAAGATACATTTATGCTTTACATGCCTTATTTCTTTTTAATGGAAAGGTAATCTTTTAAAATCTATTTTATCTTTTATTACAGATAGCTTATACGTATCATTCTGAAAATTCTTGAATAAGACGAAATTTAGTCAAATTTCTGGTATTAGAACGGAGGAAGGAGTATGGTTAGAAATTAACTAAGAAACATTTTTGTAAAAATAATTTGACTTTTTTCGCTTAATTTAATATTATTTGACTTCATAAATTGGCTGTCTAGTCTATTCATAAATTTTCTGCCCATTGCAAGAGAGTGCCGTGGGAAAAAGTTGAAGTAGTTAGAGCAGGTTATCTTAGAAAACACTTGATATAATTCTGAGTGATAATAAAAAAAAGTACATTTTTTCTCCAGCTGCTGAATAGGTGTATTTACTTTTTGTTTAAGTGTTGGACTCTTTTGCTTAGAAAATCTATGAATACATATATGTAAACTTGAAAATTACACTCACTTTTTCAGTACTGATCCCTGCAAATTACACTTTTACAGTAGCCTATATCTTTTGCAAAATCATTTTGCACATTTTCAGGAATAAATTTAATATTGACTTTAAAACACCTTAAAAAGTATGTACTAATTTTTAATTAATTCTTGTTACTAAATCGTTTAACGTAATGATCTAAAACACTTTTTATTACTTTATTTCATGTGTGCGGATAAGAAAAAAGGGCAGCAGTTTTTCCAGAATTTTGAATAAAGGAAACAAGTAAAGCAAAGAATAAAACAGAAGCCTGTTATTCTTTATGCTACCCCCTTATGGATAACTTCGCGCATTGAAAGTCGCTACGAATTTTCAATGTGAAGAATAAATTATATGAATAAGTAAATTGTAAAATTAAGCACTAATTTTAGTGTTCCTTAGGAAAGATACATGTTTTATTAGATGCAAATCCTTATTTGTGTGTTAAATTTAAAGAATCGAATTCTTCTTTTAGAATGTGAATTGGTGTTATACTTTTAAATCATCAGAAAAGCTTCGACCTTAAGCCTAGACGCGTTTAAATCCCGCTTCTAAAAAGAAACCCGCTGAAAGCGAAATGCTCTTTTTATATCGTACGATAAAATCTTTATTGGCCACCAAAGATGCTGTTTCCTTGCTCTGCAACTCAACTTCTCTCGCACAAATAAACGAAAACAAACATCTCGAAATAACTGCCCTCTCACATATAAATCAATCAAAGGAACAACCGCCATATGAGCAATTAAGCCCTTACGAACAATACAAACACAATACGCTCCCCGCTACACATATCCAGACACTCTGCTACACGGGAAAGTCTCTGCGGAATTGTCCTCCCGTGGATTATTAAAACGTCACGGGGATATAAATGCGGATAAATATAATATTTCTGTGAACTATTGAAAGCTGTGATTCACTTTTCCATATCGTAAGTAATATGACAGCGGGCCCCTTTGAGCCCTCCCGCAGAGCTTCTTATTATTAGTGGCTTCCTGCGGCAGTTCCGCCACAACGTGATACTACTGCCAAATGCGCCGGAGCCCAAGATTTGCCATTGGTTGGCGGCTCCTCAGAGGTTGCCATAAATTGATAGGACGTCGATTGCGAGTAGATTGTTGGCGATCGGGGAGGTGGTTCAACGCCAACTTCGATTTGAATTTTCAGATAAAATTTAAGTTCATTGATAAATCAGTGAGCTGAAATTAACTTTTTGAATTTTCAAGGTAATACAATTGATGGATTTTTTTCAAAGCCCTGGAAAAAAATTCAAATTTCAATTTTATATTACTTTATGCATTAAGTATCTGGTATTATAAAATGTATTTTTTAATAAAGTCAACAAAGAAATTGCATATGCGTATTCCTCACTAATGGCGGAATTATTAAGATAGCTGAATACTGGAAGTTCGATACGGGTTCGATCCCAGATGTCGGGGTGGCTGTGTGGTTGGTTTTCTTGGGTTTCCTCGTGTGTAAAGCCAGTTTCCCTTAGAAAGTCCTCAGCGAATGCGTCCCTGCCTGAGGCAGATAGCCTTCATGTGCTTTGTTATATTAAAAAAGCTTACTCAGCCTACACATTCATGTCACAAAGAATCATCAAATGTGTAATAATCATAAATATAACTTCGGAACAATGCAATGGTCCTTTTTTTTTTTTGGAAGTATATCTGAAATTAGGTCAAGAACCGAACAACAAGCATCAAGGGTAATGGAACGGACTGTTTTACATGGAACTAGTAGAAAGTAATTAAAAAAATCTTTGAAGTTTTACAAATTCTGCGAAATGAAAAATCACTGAGAATATAATAATAATAGTAATATAGTGCAATTTAGAAAATCCAAAATTTTATTTGAGTAAAATATTTATTTTAGATAGTAATATAGTAAGTGTAACTGTTAATATCTAAAGCAGTTTTTACATTT
This sequence comes from Stegodyphus mimosarum, assembly GCA_000611955.2. Taxonomy (NCBI): domain Eukaryota; kingdom Metazoa; phylum Arthropoda; class Arachnida; order Araneae; family Eresidae; genus Stegodyphus; species Stegodyphus mimosarum. The sequence goes on from KK117499.1 coordinate 290,472, forward strand.
TGAAAGAAGTTTTGAATGAAGAATGAAGCTGAAAATTTTCTGAAAAAAATTCTTTTCCAGTAGTAGCTTTCTGTGTAAATAGTTAGGTAGTATTTTAGCCTCAGGAACGAAATGACTTCCTGAAGTAGTATTATAAATTTCAGTAGAATGTTGACTTTTACGGATAAGAAGTAATAAAAATGTAAAAATTTATTTCGTCCTCATCTGATATGAAAATAAACAAATAAAGTGTTAATATATATAGAGCAATATGTTTATTGATATGCACGCATGTTAAGAGCCTGTTTTCTAGATAGATTCACATTACTGACGAAACTCTTTTCAATATGTCTATGATGAAAGCTGAAGTTAACTGGGATTTTAGTCAACAGAAAAATAAAAATAGTAAGCATTAGAAGACGATTTGACTGAGATACAAATGCATGTCTTTTTTACCTATTTATACCAAATGGAAGAATTTTAATTTTAAAAGTGATTTGACTTTTCAAGAAGCAACAAATAAATAGAATAGAAAATATGTATGATTCCACATTTGAGGTGGTAAAAGGGCTTGCTATTGACAATCGTTTTTCCAAAGTAAGAGATCGTAAGGAATATTGAAAGAAATATTTCTGTTGATTAATGACTCTCATATTCCATTTCCCGTATAGCTCACAAGTGGTTTTGTGAATAAAATTGCTGAATATAGCAACTCAATCTGGATAAAAACCCTCTTCTACAGTTACAGCAGAAAACATCGAGGCAAAAACATCGCGGACGAAAACGTCGCGGAGAAAACAACGCAAGGCGAAAACGTCGTGGTACAAAACATCGTGGGAGAAAATAAAGCAAAGAGAAAGCATCGCAGTTCTAAAACAGAGTGGTGCAAAATATCGCCGTAGAAAACAAAGCGGTTCAAAAATTTCGCAGTTTAAAAAACATCGTTGTCGAAAACATCGTGGTAAAAAATAAAGAACCTACAAATCATTGCGTGACGATAACATCGTAGACATGCGTTTTTCAGGATTTAATACACTCATGTCCATAAATTAAGGATAATGCAAAATCAGGCAAAGGAAGAGTTAGAAGCAAAACAAATTTGACTTATTTGTAAAGCTTATCTATTAAACAAAAGGTAAAGAGCAAAAAAAGATGCTATATTTTTGATATTATTAAAAAAATTAGCGATGTTTTCTCCCTGGAGCAAATTACAAAAAAAACCTATTTACAAAAAACCAATATTACATGGTTGGTATGATTGTTAATACATTGTATGTCTCCCAGACAATGCAATACAGTCCGTACAACGCCTAGGCATGCTGAGTATCAAATTATCGATCTGATCTTGGGGGATATTACACTACTCAAAAAGCAATGCTCTCCAAAATTCCGGTAGACATGTAGAGGAGGTTGACGGGCTGCAACTCGTCGGCCAAACATGTCCCACACGTGCTCTACTGGATTCAAGTCCGGAATGTTGACTTTTACGGATAAGAAGTAATAAAAATGTAAAAATTTATTTCGTCCTCATCTGATATGAAAATAAACAAATAAAGTGTTAATATATATAGAGCAATATGTTTATTGATATGCACGCATGTTAAGAGCCTGTTTTCTAGATAGATTCACATTACTGACGAAACTCTTTTCAATATGTCTATGATGAAAGCTGAAGTTAACTGGGATTTTAGTCAACAGAAAAATAAAAATAGTAAGCATTAGAAGACGATTTGACTGAGATACAAATGCATGTCTTTTTTACCTATTTATACCAAATGGAAGAATTTTAATTTTAAAAGTGATTTGACTTTTCAAGAAGCAACAAATAAATAGAATAGAAAATATGTATGATTCCACATTTGAGGTGGTAAAAGGGCTTGCTATTGACAATCGTTTTTCCAAAGTAAGAGATCGTAAGGAATATTGAAAGAAATATTTCTGTTGATTAATGACTCTCATATTCCATTTCCCGTATAGCTCACAAGTGGTTTTGTGAATAAAATTGCTGAATATAGCAACTCAATCTGGATAAAAACCCTCTTCTACAGTTACAGCAGAAAACATCGAGGCAAAAACATCGCGGACGAAAACGTCGCGGAGAAAACAACGCAAGGCGAAAACGTCGTGGTACAAAACATCGTGGGAGAAAATAAAGCAAAGAGAAAGCATCGCAGTTCTAAAACAGAGTGGTGCAAAATATCGCCGTAGAAAACAAAGCGGTTCAAAAATTTCGCAGTTTAAAAAACATCGTTGTCGAAAACATCGTGGTAAAAAATAAAGAACCTACAAATCATTGCGTGACGATAACATCGTAGACATGCGTTTTTCAGGATTTAATACACTCATGTCCATAAATTAAGGATAATGCAAAATCAGGCAAAGGAAGAGTTAGAAGCAAAACAAATTTGACTTATTTGTAAAGCTTATCTATTAAACAAAAGGTAAAGAGCAAAAAAAGATGCTATATTTTTGATATTATTAAAAAAATTAGCGATGTTTTCTCCCTGGAGCAAATTACAAAAAAAACCTATTTACAAAAAACCAATATTACATGGTTGGTATGATTGTTAATACATTGTATGTCTCCCAGACAATGCAATACAGTCCGTACAACGCCTAGGCATGCTGAGTATCAAATTATCGATCTGATCTTGGGGGATATTACACTACTCAAAAAGCAATGCTCTCCAAAATTCCGGTAGACATGTAGAGGAGGTTGACGGGCTGCAACTCGTCGGCCAAACATGTCCCACACGTGCTCTACTGGATTCAAGTCCGGTGAGAAGGCTGGACAGTCCATACGAGTGATATCCTCCGATTGAAGGCATTCGCTTACGATGTTTGCACGGTGAGGTCGGGCGTTGTCATCCATAAACAAAAATTGTGCGCCCATGGCGCCCCGAAACAAACGTACATGTTGCTCCAGAATGACGTCCCGATAGATTTGGCTTGTCATGGTTCCAATTTGAGCATGCAGGTCAGTTCTGGGACCCAGAATAATTCCACCCCAAATGAGCACTCCTGCACCACCGTAACGGTGTCCTTCAATGATGTTTTCTTGGTGGTAACAGGTACCTGGAGCTCTCCATATGAAAGCCAGGCGAGAATCAGACTGCAAGCTAAACCTGGACTCGCCGGAAAACATTACACAAGCCCACTGTTGCGGTGTCCACAATGCATGCTCTCTACTCCAGACTAACCGCAGGCGACAGTGAGTTGCAGTAAGTGGAACGCATCTGACAGGTCTACGAGCATATAGACCAATCTGCCGTAAGCGTCTGTACACGGTCTGCCTTGAAATTGTCGTACCAGTGGCTGAAGAGAGCTGACGAGACAGGTCTGAGGCTGTGCTCCGCCTGTTTCTTTTGGCAGTAACTGCCAAATACCGGTCCTCATTCAGCGTTGTAACATTGAGGCGACCAGTGCTGTAACGTCTACTCACATTACCATCATCTTGGAATTGTTGCCAAAGGCTGGAGATGACACTTTGTTTAATTCGAAGTTCGTCTGATACCTCCAGTTGGGTACGCCCACATTCCAGACGGCTGATAATTCTACCACGTAAAAAATCATCCAAATACGTCCTTTGTGTCATAACTATTCGGTTATTGCACTGAAATGCTTATAAAGCGCCTGCGAACAATTTTACTTCTTTGTCTGTATTCATTATATATCACTCTCTTACACTCTTGTCATTGTGACGTACCATCGGTGTCATCTGGTTACTTCCTGAAATTTGCATATGATTCTTGAAGATGTGTGTAGTGATTTTAGAAGTGATATATTTATTTTAGAGGTCGATTTCCGCGTGACTCCAAATTATCCTTAATTTATGGACATGAGTGTAATTATTAATGGGTATTCGCATAATGATTTATGAGAGCAAGGTGGAAAAAAGGATAATTTTTACTTTCATGTTTTTATTAACTAATAAATTTTAAAAAATGAAATTTAGACAAAACAAGAAATAATTTTCACTATAAGAGTATCAGATTAACAAAAGTGAAGAAAATAATATCATAATTAATTTAGCGATTTTTTAAAGATAAGTTCATGCAGTTACTTATCTTTCTTTTTCTATTCCTTTTTAGATTATACTTTACATGAAAAATTACAAGTAAAACTTTATAAAAAATGTATTAATGAGCTTTGTTAGTTAACTATGTCCATTTAAAATTCTATTAAGTGCTATAAGTTGCGTTAATTTTCTATGCTTAAGTTTCCATTTTACATGTTCAGCAAATATTTATTAGTTAATAAAAAATATGAAAGTGAAAATTATCGTTCTTTCCATCTTGTGCTCACAAATCATTATACGAGTTTTTACAATTATTAAACAATCATTAAATTTTACAATTATTAAAGCCTGAAAAACGCATGTCTGCGATGTTATCGTCATGCGATGATTTGTAGGTACTTTGTTTTTTACCACGATATTTTCGACGGCGATGTTTTTAAACTGCGAAGTTTAAAAACATTTAAAGCTTTATTTTCGGCGACGATGCTTCGTATCACGATGTTTTAGAACTTCGAAGTTTTCTCTTTGCTTTATTTTCTCCCATGATGTTTTGTACCACGACGTTTTCGCCTTGCGTTGTTTTCTCCGCGACGTTTTCCTCTGCGATGTTTCTGCCGCAATGCTATCGGCTGACACCCTCTTCTGCGGACTGACGGAATGCACCCTTTTGTGTTTTTTCTCATGTGTAACGTGATTATGAGTCAGCTTTCCTCAAACAGTTCCCCCTTTACTTAGAAAGAAAGCTCTTGCATGATTTTGCAAAGACCACCACGTGAAGAACGCATCTTCCTAAAGGAAAGAAAGGATATGGAAGGAAAAAGTAAAGACCTTTTATCTTCGTGTTGGCACTGCATATTGATTTCTTTGATGGTTGAAGCCCTAAATTTGCTAAGCTCCACCAGTGGCCGAGTGGTTAGAACCCCTGGATATTGGTAGTTCAACCTGATTTTTGTTCGGTCCCAGGCGAACGTGCTAGATAGATTGCTGATTTTCGTGGTTTTCTCTATGTATAACGAGAATACGAGACATTTTCTTTCAGATACTATTTCGTATTCTCGTTTCCCTTTATAAAGGCCTACCTCAGATGCCTTTGGCAGATAGTCTTTCTGTCTTTGCCATACTCAAATAACGTAACCTGATCGAACTCCAATTTTTCTATGTTATTTCTATTAAACTGAGAATAATTTAACAAAGCAGCTGTTGTAACAAAGATATAACTGCATTTCTTATTAAAATTTTAAGACTAATATTATAATAAGTTTTTGTTACCTTTTGTCGAATTATTCTGCACAGATTACGTCATTAAAGAAGTTTTATTAAAAACTGAAAAATTAGAATATTGACGCAACTGGGATATCAGTTGCAAAAAGGAGTCATATATGCGAGAATTACACTTTGAGTAAAATCCGTTTAGCAATAAAGACGAAATAAGGAAACAATTTTCAAAAACATTATTTATTTTCTGAATATACATATAATTCTGTATTTCTCTACTTAATTTATTAGTTCTTTTTAAGTATTTATCGAAACGAACAACGCATTTTTGGACACCCACTTATAAAACTCTGTCACCATGATGACAGTTGCTAACGGTCACTTTTATTCTCCACGCCATTTGCTCAAATACTGTGCACTTCACATATTTTGGTGATAAATATCTGCAGCTTTCATGTTTCTCATTGTTAAGAAGTAGAGGACTGACCGTATTTCACACTTGGTGGTTGTAATCTCAATTTTCCTAAACATTTTAAAGCTCACACTACATCTGACAGCGTCGGAGCTTGGCATCGGATTCTGTGCAATGAATGTCGGGTACCTGCACACGCATTGATTTTAAAGCAAACTGGAAAATTTTAGCAAAATAATTACGTAAATATGTGCAGTTTTTTTATTTAACATAAAGGTACGCTTTTCGCTTTTTTTAAAATTTACTTTACGTATTTTGTTAAACTTCTCATAGATATGTAATTTTGATAAAAATTCAGATAACCAAACATGCGAATGATTAAAACTTGGTATCCAATGAATATGTACTTTCTGCTTTTTAATAGCGTGCATTTTTGACAAAAAACTGCGCAAATCAACTATTTTCTTATTACATTTACTGCTGCTTTTATTCACGGATATTTTGTAAAATATACATATAGTATTTTCACAGATATACATTCATGCGTTTAGTACTACATTTCTTCTATAAATATATGCAAAGTATATGTGCGCATTACAAATGTAAAAACTGCGTTTTTAAATGTGTATGATTTTCACATCCTGGCGCTTTTAGTTAGATATCGGTAAAAAGAATATATATCAAATATAGTCATTTTTTTACATTATTTAAAAAAAATCGTTCAAGCATTTTTTCCATGTATGTGTTGAAATTTTCTGCAGTTTATTAAACGCGATCAGCTAAAATAAGAGAGCAAAAAGTTGTTAAGTGTATCAGTTCTCTAAAAATCTGTGATCGCAGGATTTTTAAAGCAATTACTGTGATCAAAGTAAAAGTAACTTTAATCATTGAAAATTATAAATTTTTAATTAAAAATTCATAATATTTAATACTATAAACTGCATGATTAAATAACTAAGAAATTTCTAAAAATAAGTTACTCTTACATGTTACACCTGTAGAGACATTAGGTTTTTTTGGAAGCAGAGAATGAAAAATGAGCAATGCCTTCGCCAGGAATCGAACCACGGACTTCTCAGTTACGCGTCGAGCGTGCTGACCACTACACCTGAAGGCACGCGAAGAAGGCGGGAGAAATACCTTTTATATTCTCCCTTTTAAAGGGTGACTGGGGTTGGGCGGACCCAATTGCCAAATTCCGGTGGTAGAGAATCATCATCCACCACCTTTTTAGTTCGGGCGCTAGTGTAGAGACATTAGGATGTTTTGGAAGCAGAGAATGAAAAGTGAGCAATGCCTTCGCCGGGAATCGAACCACAGGGACCACTACATCACGAAGGCATGCGAAGAATGCGGGAGAAATATCTTATACACCTTAAGAAAAAACCAAAGCAATAAGAGTCACCTTCCCTTTTTTTCCTTTTTTTAATACTACAACTTCTAATGCTACACATTCATAAAAATATATCTTCATAGGTAATCTATCTATGCATCTACCACATGTATGAAATTTCGTCTTCATTAATGGCTGTTTTATTTCCATAAATTTATTGTCTGATTAATTAATTATCATAGCTAATGGTACTTTTCAGATGTAGTGAATCCCAGTAGAAATACACTCTACAACAAAAAAATCGACGCACCAAGAAGAAGTTGTTCAATGGAGACAAAAATTGGCAAATAGAAAGATTATGTACAGAATAGAAAATGAGAAAAATTTCAGAACAATTGAATGATTTGTTTCAGAGTTACTTAGTTGCAAAGTAACGAGCTCAATAAGGTGTTGCCCAACCTCCAGCCTGGATGCAAGCTACCACATGGAGTGGCATAGACTGATAAAGCTTCCAGATAGTCTCCTGCGTTATTTCTTGTCAAATTGCTGGAATTGTCGGTCTAGGTCATCAACATTCCCTGGTAGATGCAGTTGCCTTCTCATCATACTACAGGCATGCTTAATAGGAGAGTGATCTAACAATCTGGCTGAACAAGGAAGTATTTTAAAAACTGTTAGAGACTTCACAGCAACACGAGCCGTATGTGGTCTGGCATTATCTTTCTAAAAAATACGGCCTGGGTACTACAAAAGGAACGGTACCAAAACAGGTCTCATAATATCATCTACGTACCGCTGTGCTGGAAGTGTGTCTCTAATGACGATAAAAGGGGTCCGGCTATCAAGGGAAATGGCACCTGGGCCTATGTGGGCCCAGGCAGTTGAGGCCTATGTGGCGTGTAGTAGAGAAAGCAGAATTGATACGCTGCTCTGGGCGGCTCCAGACACATCTTCGATGCTCGTCACGACACAGTTGGAAGCGAAATTCGCTAAAGACCCCAGTCAGCGTCATTCCAACCTGATCGAGCCAAGTTCTGTAATCTGGATCTACAGTGTGCAGGCGTGAGTGGAAGGTGACGTAACGGTCGGTACGAGCGTAGATTTCACTCCATCAGCCGTCTGTGAACGCTCACGGTGGACGGTCATTGTGCGGGTGACACGTTTGATGGTTGATAGCCATGAATCAGGCGTTGTGACAGCTGAAATGATAATTACTCTATCCTCGCGATCTGTTGTGGCTCTAGGTCGACCGTCACCATTAAGACGCTGAAATATGCCACTGTCCACCCATTCTTGCCAGCATCTTCTAACCGTTTCGAGTCATACGACGAGCGATTTTCCGATTTGCCCAACCTGCCTCTTTTAATCCAATGATTCTCTTTCAAACTCTGACAGTTTCTCGTAATAAGCTCGAATCCTGCGGCGAGGCACGTTTTTCAGTCAATGAAAGGTATCCTAAGTCGCAATGCAACAGAAAGTTTTAACAGCAGTTCAAGAACAGCTCCTTATATAGATCTGCTGAATGCTCAGTTCCGATGTGCTGGAGATCGCAATATTCATATCAGAATTAGGATTTCTGATTAACGCACGTTTGCCTTTTGGCTACGACTCTCTAACTATTACTACGCTCGGTCGTATTACGTACGTTTTGATAGCTTCGTTAGCTAATTTAATATTACGGGCCACTTGTTTAGAATTTGTGTTAGCTTCGGCTAAATCTCTTTAGTTAGTCATTAGTTAGTTCTTATTTCTTGCTTTTTAAATTAAGCCCAAGTCGAGGCTTTGTTTTAAGCCCTGAGAAAGGGACCATCTGTGAATCTTTATTTTGAGCAATAAAGGGTAATTAATCCTTCTTGAGTTTACGTTTCTGTTCTTGGACTTAGCGACTATTCGCTTAGTAATTCTCCAGGTTCCTCAACAATTAATGAATAGAATACAAAGGAGGAACATTACAAGCTCACTATCAATAAGTAAAAAAAATAGTTCTAAAATTACTTATCATGTAATTACTACGTATTTAGATTTCTGTTCAATTAAATTTTGGTTAATTTAGGTAAATTAAGGCGAAATATTATTATAAACAAACATTCTGACATCTAATGCATGGCAAGGCTAGGTTTTGAAAACTTAATTAAATAAAAATAAATACAAAAAGTAAAACTTGAGAAAGCATTATACGACACTTACTTTATATTCCTAATCTTTTACAAATCAGCATTTTATTTGTGAAGTACATCTTTAATTGCACAGTAATTGATTTAAATGATACCGAATACAATTTAGCAAAAATGATGTGTCTATTAATATCAAGTTTAATCTTAACACTCAGAAAATACAAATTATAATTAATGAGTGATTGTTCACCTGTTAAATATACTTTTTTAATGATTTAGGGGTTTTCAACAATTCTTATAAATAGAAAATAAGTGCTACAAAATTAAGTCATAAACCTCTTCATAAGAGTAGTCCTACAAAGATGTTTCCTGGAGATTTTTCCTTTCTTATAAATATTCACTTTACTTCTTCCAAATAATAATGCAGTAATCAAAGACTGATAGACAGCGAAGTCTATTCGATCGCTAGAAACGGACCAATCATATTGCTGAATTTTTAGCGGGGCGTTTTCACTGCAAATGAAGACATACCTTTTCTGTTTTGTGATGATCAGTAGTGTTTTGCCCTCCTTGTTGCGCGGGCGAGTCCATTTACGTAACAATTCCAGAGAAAATTATATCTTTTTTACACAAATCCGGATAAATTTAATTACATTTCTTTTATTCGGTCTGCAATATCAGACTGTTGGGGATCAGCTTAAAATGCTTAATATCAAATCCTACGCATATTTTCTCAAAAATTTGATTCACCAATTGTAAACCATTATCAGATATTATCTTCAACGGGGCCTATATTGTAAAGTAAACTTATCTAGACATGAGCCTGAAATAGTTTTCACGGAGGCTTGCAATAAGGAACCCATTTTGAAAAGTAGTCTACTATTACTAGCAATAATCTATTTTTATTCATCTCAATTCCAGAATATAATAAATTAATAAATTTATTGCAAATATTTCGTTATAAAGACTTGTTTTTATGCTAGTTATGCTAATAATACCCGACCAGTCTATAATTAATAGCGTTAATTTTTTAGTATGTGTTGCAGAATTTAACATACTATATAATAAATTTTCACAGCTTACGGATACCAACTGTTTTCCTTACCCTGTGTACTTTTTTTCTCACTTTAGATGACCTGATTATATCGCATTATATAATTCATTGAATATATTTAATCTTGCGGCTGTTAAGTTAACAGGTCTTAATTATTGGTTTGTATTTGCGGTCTTTATGTAAAAAAAAAAGGTTAACGATAATTTCATGATTATTGGTCATGTTTCTAATCCTTAAATTATCGGGGAGCTCAAAATTATAGGGATCCTTTAGTCTGTGTAAATGTTTCTGAACTCGGAATATGGCATATTTTATATTCTTGCCTTTCTGTCAATTTAATTCTCGACAGGGAAAGAACTACGGCAGCTATATTTCTCGGTGTATGTTATGTCTTTAAATTACACTCTTGGAGCTCGAGTACCCAATTTAGCGGTGCCAATTTCTTTCCTGCACACAGGCGAGTGATCACAGCATCATACATGTATATTGCTGCCAGCTCTTTGCTGAAATATATCCTAAAGTTCTCAACATCTAACAGATCCCCATTAAGGGTACCTCTTTCGATATTCGCATAATTGCTCTGTGTGTCTTGATTTAGGGTAAATACGCAAAGGGTTTACCATCCTGCATAGTTGCAGCTCCTACGTAAAACCAGACGCGTCTACCGATATATCAATTTGTTCTCCAGGTCAGATTTCAAGACAGGTATTTGAATCAAATAAGCATTAAGCTTCTCAAAACCATATTCGCCTCCGCTGATCAACTAAACATGGACTTTTAAAATTTAAGAACTCTGTGATTTCCGGGAAGTATAGAAAGAACAAAACCCTAAAAACCACTTTTAATCGTGGTTTGTGACAGTTACGTTTTAAACGAGCTTTTTCTGTTATTCATCTGTCCAAACCAGAGTTGGATGATCCATTCTGGATATGATTCAAAGAACCGATTCATTTTACTGAGCGACTGAATAGTTAATCTCAAAAAACAGATTTTTAGCTCATTTAGGGTTCACGGACAGCTCGTGTTGGAAGCGTGCCACGAATAGAGATGTGCTAATTCGTTCACGAACGGATTCACTTTACTGTGAGGGGGAATACCTAATTCACCAAAAATGTGCAGAGCTCTTTTAGACTTTTATTGGGTAAAGATGGGCAAAACCGTTTTCTTATGGGACAGGACCAATTCAGTGAACTGAATCAGTTCTCTTTTATGAATCACTCTCATTAATGAAAAAATGATGTAAAACATTCGAACGAGGAATAAATCAAGAGCGGCTAGCAAGGGTACAGCGAATAAAGGAAAGAATCGACCCCGCAGTGGAATCGGAAATGGTTAGGTATGTTGGAGCTAAAGAGCTGAAAGAATCAAATGAAAATTGGTATGTGAAGAATTGACTCAATTAAAGGCTTATTCCCAGAATTGATTTTTTCTATTTGTAATTTTTGAGACTACTTAAATTTTCTTTTTACATAGAGCTAACAATAAAATTCAAGAGTAAAATAATTTTCAAAAAGTTGTTAAATGATAAAAATTAAACTCACTTTTAGCATGATAGAATAAATATTCTTTTCTTCTCTAAAATGGTAAGTGCACTTTCCTGACACACTTATAACAAAAATTCGCTTTTTTTGGCAAAACATGAGATCTGTTGCTCAGTAAAGTGAGCCAGTTCATGAAAGAATGACAAATATCTATTTCTGGAACATTTCCAAGAGATCTCCGTGATCTGTAAAAGAGCTACCACTCCGTTTTTTGTAGTCAACTGTCATTCGCTCAGTAAAGGGAATTTATTCTTTGAATCAGTTTCTGAGCGCATCATCCAATTCTAACAACGAGAACTCTTGCTAAAAGCATACTAGAAAATCCGATTACAATTTCAGGGGAAGAAAGAATACTTATTCTCCCATGTTAAAAGAGAATTTATTTTTTATCATTTCCGACTTTCTGAAAAGTTTATTTTAGAATTTTATTGTTAGTTCTATGTAGAAAGGAGGTTTTAGGGAATTCCAGACCTACAGTTTAGAGAAATTAATTATGGAAATTAGCTTTTGAAGGAGTTGATTCTTTCGATCCCACTGCTCGTTCGATTCTTTCCGCTGCTCTTCGCTCAGTCCTCGCTAACCACTCTTGATTCTCGCCTCGTTTCCTGTGTTCTTCATGAAGGTTATTGTTAGTGAGGGCTGAGACATTAAAGAAAGCTGATTCAGTTCAGTTAGCAAACGACTCTGTTCCGATTTCGTAAAAAAGACTTTTTCCATGTCTAGTTGAAAGCCTCGATGCGTAACAAAGCTCAAGTAACAAAGTTCTTTAGGTGAACATTTACAGTTCTGCACATTTACTGTCCTGTCCGCATCTTGTAAAACTGAAAAAATTCTTCGCACGCTGATGCTTAACGTATTCATAAATCATGCTTCTAGTTACAGTTACGTCACCTAAGAATTAAAGTTGATCTGCTTAGTACAGGTCTCCAAATTACGTCCATGGTTCACTGGAACGTAACGAGAGCTTCGCATGAACCAAACGGCAATCTTAGAAATGTACACCCACCCACCATCGTGCTGAATTTTGGCCCGTTTTCGAGCTTCATGCTTACCTGAAAATAACCTTAAGTTAAATATGGCGTCGACATGTACGTAGACGATCTAATTTTTCTGATTATTTTCTCAATTATTGGTCGAAAGTAGACTAGACATTTGGTTATGCTATTTAATTTCTTGTAACTGACAGCGAACCGTCATGATGTATTGTTTTTGATGGATACAATATTTGTTTTCTTACGCAGAACTGCCGGACTACTTGTGTCCATAATAACTTTTATGTACATCCTGGTATGATTCTCAATGGTATTTTTCTTAATTTTATTGTGCTTATAGGATTTTCTTTAAATACCCAGGGGTGGTGATTCAACTTCTTTCTCTTGCATTTTCTTCATATCAAACTAGAAGAAAATCCATCTGCGCGCCTTAAATTCAAATACACTGTCACTTATGCCTGTAAATACTGATCGCGTAAAACAGAGCATAAAGTTTCCATTCTTAGGCATTGCAACGTACTTTTCGTTTTTAACCTATGTCTCCTAATATACTTCTTAAAAACTTCTCCATCAAGAAACTACACAGCGGCCCTGCATTCCATTTAAAATTACTGCTTATTAAACTCGCATTTGATAGGCTTTCTGTATATCCTGGAGTGATTATCCTCTTGGTTCTTCACAATCTATCTTAGTTTTAATCCCTCGACTTATTGCTTCCGACCCCGCTTTTCTTCTTCTATCACAATCCTTTTTCATACCCGTCGGCGATCATCAATTCACTTATCCGGGAAGGCATTCTGCCGATGACTTTTCTTTATCAGTCTCTCGAACCATCCGTTACCTCTTCCGCCAAATCTACTACAGCAGCAACCGCCGGATATAATACCATATTTACTCATACACCTATTTTAAACCGACTCACGACATTCATACTTCACCAAGTAATTGTTCTAATGCACCAGGAATTCCGCAGTACTACGAAATCATGTACCTGCGGTAACAACTCGGCATGATCAACTGAAACATTTTCCCCTTCCGTGAGTCCTACCTCGGCTCGGTGGACGGTGGTCAACGCTTGAGGTTGCTATCCTTCTTTGCGGCTAACGGGCCTGACATTCACAAGCTGATCACTCTCTATTTTTGTACGTTGGGAGTGGTCGGGAAAGGGCAAGGTTAGTTGCCTTCGTACTGTGGAAGGTTCAGGTGCGGCAGGGAGACCGCAGTGGTACTATCAATTCTGTCTCGAGCTATGCAGTTGCTAGAAGTTTCTTAAGAGGTTGTCACATCTAGCGACGGTCTGTGCTACACGGGACTTTTCTGGGAAACGAGATTCTGGTAGCACTGGTTTAAAGGGGAGGATTTCTAGAAAAAACTGGTCCGCTGGAAGTGAAGCCCCGCTAGGCTACAGAAACGATATACCGGCTACGCGGGATTTTTTGAAACTCCCCCGAAAATGTTTCGGCTGGAACTCTGTCCCGGGTAGTGGTCAACCAGACAGACGAAAGTTCTGCTTCTGAAGGATCACGTGATCCCAATCTGAGCGATAATCGATTACTGTTTGGCGTTCAAGTCTTTGTAGTAAGTGAAAATGGTAACCTAGCTACGTGGGTTTCCAGGAAATGTGAGGGTTCTGAGAATTGTCCCTTTCGACGTCCAGTCCCGCGTAGCAGAGACATACGTGATAGGGGTTTAGTTGCGAGGGTCCACTTAGTCGTTATGGAAGGAAGGCAACGGATGATTTACTTCCTACTCATGCAACTAAAGGCTCGGACTACACCGAAATGGTCTCTTGCAGCATCCACACGTCGCAGGTGATTATTCCTGGCGGGAAATAATAGCTTTCAGTAAGCTTCCTTCACACAAGCGTATCGGCTTTGTCAAACACTGGTTGGGTTGTATGTATCACTAAGTGTTTAGATAGCAGTCTTTGGAAGTAGTACTCTAAATTTTATTTGTCCGGCCTTGAGTCGCACTGGCTAGAAACCAGTCATTGTATCAATTTCTTGCCGTCCTGATCGATATAATGGTTAACGTTGCTGGCTGCCGAATCGTTGGGTATGAGTCCAGGAGAAGGCTTGAATTCCGGTACGGGATACTTAAAACACAGTCTCCGAAAATCCTCCCAAGAGGTTTTGTGGTAAAGGAAAGGGGGAGGGACACTCGAGTCCATCTGCTTGGATAATTTTTATCAAAACTGAGACGGAGCTGTACAGTTAATACGGTGGGGACTATAGTATAATATTTTTTCGTATTTCTTCGTGACTTTCAGTTACAAAATTTTTCAAGGTAAGTTAAAGAATTTTGTAGTAACAACTTCGGCATCAATGTGATACGATTCTACAAACATAAAATCAAAATTCGTATCTATACGAACAGAAAAAGCGCTTATAACAAAGTATTTCATTTATTATCTGGTATATGAAATTCTCAGAGTTATTAGTTATTAATAATTTCTTAGTATCACGTACACAGATTTTAAACCCAGTGATATTTCACCAATTAAGGCAAAAAAAGGAAAAAAAGACAGTTTCTGTTTTTTTCCCCTGATCTGTTGATAAATTTGCTTCAAATCCCTGATTCTCTGTGAGGATTAACTGAGCAAGGGAAAACCATTATAAAATTATATCATAAAAAGCATTTGCACGAAGATATTACATCTGGGAAGAAAAATAACGGCAAATGAAGTCTTAGCGGACAAATGAAAAGATATATTTATTTACATTTCATCTAAAACATGCCTCATTAAATGGTTTGTTAAAATTACCGATAAAAAACTGTGGAAATTATGAGAGAAAATTCTTGCTACAGTAAGTTTGCTTTCATGATGCTCTTAAAACTGACGAATGAAAGAGAAGACTAGACGTCATATTTGAAATATTGCAGACGGCAGTTTGCAAGGGAAAAAATATAATCGTAAAATCCCGATCTTTCGAAGTAACCTTATGAGATCTAGCCTTTTTTGGTCCCCATAAGCTAAGCTAGATCCTAAATGAGCCTGGAGAACTCTTGCACAAACGCGAAGTAATACCAGCAGAGAAGAAGGGTGAAAATAACTCTTTATTGATTCTAAGAAAGAGCAGAACAGCACGTACTTCGTGCGTTACAATAACTGACTACTTGAGGTAGAACTTAAACTTTATTAAACAAATCAATTCAAGTCAAAAGAGAATAGTGCTGAATTAGCACGTTAAGTTACGGCTAACTTAGGTTGACTCAACGAACCTAACAGGCGACACAAATTAGCCGAAATAGCCAAGGGGCGTATTAGAGTAACAGCAAGGTCAGAAGCGAAACGTGAGCTGGTTAACGAAAACACTTTGAATGAACTCAGAGATTCACCCGTTTAAATACTCACTTCACTTAACTTGAAATTTACATCCTGGCGAGGAAATGCGAGTAGAAGTTGAGGAGTTCAGGAACGATAACAAAAATTTGAATGATATGTTAATTTTAACTAAAGAAAACTCTACAACCCATAGGTGAACCTTTAAGTATAATATAGTTCTAGTTTCATGTACACAAATTTTGCAAAAATATTAAATCAGCTGCATAGAAATTCTATATAATTTTCACGCAGATGATGGAAAAGTACTATCGAAACAATACTTTTGTATGATGAGAAATAGATGAGCATTACTTTTTCCGATATTTCAATAATCAGACAATGTAAAATATTGCTATAAAGAACGACGCTACACTGTAAAAAATTCGCAACGAAAATTTTCAAGCTAACGCAATTGATAAAATGTAAATTTTTATTCTTCGTTATATAATCCGTTTTAACTATAATATAAATAACGCTCTGGCCACATAGAAAGAAATTTCAATATACATTTTTTGTTATTTTGATGTTAGAAACATTTTAATCTTTGTATTTCTCACTGCCCAGTGGATATTTTGTGTTACGCTACCACGGCATTTATCGTCGAAGTGGTCTGAAATTTGCTAGGTAATAGAAGTGCTTCCTCCTAGCTCTTTATATAACTTTTACTTTTTCTACAACTTGAAACTGTCCATTGTTTATTTAAGCGATTTGAATGCTTTATTTAAGCAATTTGAAAACAATAAACATACTTCTTAATTATTCACATCTCTATCGTTCAGTGATGTCTCCAACTGATGTAGTTAATATCCCAACTGGTGTAATTTATTAATATACTAGCGGAAGTACCGATGCCAGTTAAGTTACATTGAGAGTAATGTATGACAATAACTATAGAGAGAACGATACCGCTGTAATCCTTCTGTAATAACGATGCAAAAAGTTCGATTCATAGTCATACATTTTTCAATCTGATGCGATATGGAGTCCACATGAAAAATTTCCGTAGAAAAATAAACTAATTCTCTCTCGATATATCAGTAACAATGGCATGCAGTTATTAATCATTTCCTTCTTTCTAATCAAATGGCGGTAAAAGCTCAAGTTCCTTCCAGTATTTCGCCTATATTCAATTTTAGTCGATTAAATGTATGCAAAAAATTAATCATAATTGATCAGAAATTAATAACGCAAACAAACACACATTCTTCTTTATATATATAAATTTGGTAAAAGTTAAAAATTTTTGATTAACAGATTCTACGACTTGAAAGCCAGCAGTAGAATAGCAGCCAGTAGTAGGCTTTTCGAAATAGAGCATTTTTATCTTCCACGCGCGAGTCTGTTGCCACTCGGAAAAATGAGTGTGAAAATTACTATTTTCAAAGTTTTTAATTAATATCTCGGCTGATCAAAGTCGCAAGAAGACGGTTAAGAGTCGAAATGGCTTTCCAGGAATTTTTGGAATTGGGAATAATGTATTTGATGTTTGGCAGTGCTATTTTTATTTCACTGCAAAGCTTGGAAAAGAAACTCTACGATTTGAAAAAGAGCAGTGTCATAATTTCTCGAAATAAAAAAAAAAATATCTCCAGCGTGCGAGACTGTTGTCACTCGGAAAACGCAGGTCGAAAATTAGCGTTTTCAGAGTTTTTAATTAATATATCTTATTTTAGCAACCTTTTTTTATTAAAAAAAAGTCGACGCAGACCTTTTCCAGGACCCAGAAATGTATAGCAGAAAGTTTGGTGACGATAGCTATAGTAGTGACTGAGTTAATCACTAACAAATACACAAACAGACATGCTTCTTTATATATAAAGATTTAATTCATGCGATTTTCAATAATCCAACTCGTAATTGTATAAAAATTTGACTCCTTATTGTAATTAATTAATCCAAAGTGATAGAACAATTTACATATTGTTCTATCACTTCGGACTTAGTCACGAGCTCCTTCTCTCCAGAAGGTTATGCAGATTTTAAGAAGAAAGTAAAGATTTAAGGAGTTAACCGGAACCTGTAGTCAATCGGTTGGTAGCCGTAGCCTGCGGTTGGCCCACCTCCCTTGGACAACAGCAGCCAAGTATAGTCTTAAATATGGCAGATCATAAGGATGGAGCCACTAAAAAGCAGTAACCGTTTGATTATTCATGCTAGAGTACATGATGACGAGAAAAGTCTCGTGCAAATCGGCAAGCTAAAGATTTTATGGCCAGCTTGATAAAAAGTAGGGAATTGCAATTTCTCTCAGGATTATATTTGGACTCTGAATTTTGGTTTCCTCAAGAAGACTATTATTTTTATATTTTGGTCTGTAGTGCTCAAGAAGAGATATAATTCTACCTCAAAAACTCGGGTAAGCAAGTTACTAGCACTTTTAATAGAGCTAGCTCTATTGGTCACCTTGGTTACAGCCGAAAAAATCACGGACGAAAACTTCGCGGAGAAAACAACGCAAGGCAAAAAAGTCGTAGTACAAAACATCGTGGGAAAGCAAAGAGAAAACTAAAACATCGTGGTCGAAAATAAAGCGGTTCAAAAATTTGTAGTTTAAAAACATCCTTGTCGAAAACATCGCGGCAAAAAATGAAGTACCTACAAATCATTGCATGACGATAACATCCCACACATGAGGTTTCAGGTTTTAAAAGTTTCAGGTTTTAAAAGTTATAACTGTATATTCGCATAATGACTTGGGAGCGCAAAGAGGAAAGAAAGATATTTCTACTTCTGTATTTCATATTTTTGAAATGAAAATGAGTAGGAATTTAATGCAACTACTAGCACTTAATAGAATTTTAAATTTACGTAGTTAATTAAGAAATATTATTAAGAAATGAAAGAAAGTGCCATAAATGCACAGAAAAAAGTGCCATAAATAAATGAAGTTCATGAGCTATAAACTATTACGTAACTTCGGTATGAAATAATCACTTATTACTAGATTCATAGTAATGCTTTCTTTCTTCTTTTCCGTTTCCTTCTTTTTCTTTTTTAGCCCAAAAGGACTGTAACCCAGAAGGGTTAATAGTCTGAAAACGGCCTTTTGTGGGGCTTCGCTTTGAACGGCGAATCCCTTTTTTAAACTGTTGGACATCAAATATTATCGCCATGTATTATATTTAAAGAAATTAAATAATGAAGAATCTGCATATATGTACGTATGCCTCTCGCATTGTGAAACAACGTCGGTACATAGAACCATCAAATTTTGAATAACGTAATTCTCCACCCGAACATGGGCACCTGGATGCCCGAATTTTGAATTTTGAATTTGTTTTATTATCGTTTTCATATTTTGTAAAACTTTAACGAATTCTTGATTAAGAAACTCAAGGATTTCAAAGCGAGCAATGGAAACATTGTAAGGAAAAAAAATTATCTCATCGGAAATTCTAAAGATATGCTCATTTTAAAGTTATTTTGTGATACTGCTGTTGAACTGAATTTCATAGTTTAAGTGCGAAGAATATGATATTTAATAAATAAAGGTAAGACACAAAACTTTACTTTACAAATACTCCCTTTTGGGTATAATTTAAAATCTGAAAGCTTTCAGATATTTTTAGCCCAAAGGAGAATTTGCCCAGAAGGGCTATTAATTTCGTTTTGGCATTTTGCGTCAGTTTACTATAAATGTCAATTCCCTTTTCAAATTGTTGCCACCAAACATTAGAGCCTCGCATTACATTTAAAGAAATTAAATAATTAAGAATCTGAATATTCTATGTATGTTGCTCAAATTAAAAATCTATGTATGTTGTTCAAATTATGATAAAACATCAGTTCCTAGAGCCATCAAATTCTGAGTAACGTACATCTCCACCCGAATATGGCCATCTAGAAGTCCAAATTTGGAATTTCGAATTTGTTTTATTTCAGATTTTGTAAAGCGTTTATGAGTTTTTGATTAAGAAACTCAAGGATTTGAAAGCGAGCAATGGCAACACTGTACGAAAAAAAATTATCTCCAGCGTGCGGAAATTCTAAAGATATGCACTTTTTAAATTATTTTGCGATATAGTTGTATAATTGAATTTTATTGTTGATTTAATTGCGAAGAATATGATGTTTAATAAATAAAGTTAACACATAAAAAGTTAGAAAAATGCCTCTTTGGGCATAATATATAATCTGAAAGCTTTCAGATTTTTTTTCTTTCCGGCATAGTTGACTGGACCGTTTACATGCCAGTAATGCATTTGTGATGATATTCTGATTAAGGTAATTTATAATGCCCAAATTCATGGGATTTTATAATGCATCTTATTCATCTGGTTTATACAATACCTAATCGTATCTTTTAGAAAATTTTAATCGTTTATACAAGCAATAAAAAATTTTCGTAATTCCATCAATCGAGTACTTCGACACTGGATAACCATTTTGGCATCAGTAATAAGCATCAGTAATCAGTAAATTTTTAAGTTACATTTATTTTAAGTAACGTAATTTTATGCTGTCATTTAATCTCTTTGAATGTAGAAGAATGAAAGAAGGGAGAAATTCGTTGTTAAGATACTGATGTTAAAAAAATAGTGATAATCATTTTAACATTTCACCAAAGGAAATTTTTTTATTTCTCTTATTTAAAAAATAAGCAGAAAAGTGAAAGAGCGATAGTTTGCCAAAATATGACAACCCAGAGCAGTTCTCTGTCGTGGTCCGAGCAAGCTAATGTCAATTTGTTGCGTTTACACCGCGGTCGAACCGGCAGCCATCGTAATCCGGCAGCGATTATGAGACGGGGTTTATTAAAAACTTGCCATTCAGGCCACAGAGCAACGCCAATAAATACAATAGTTACCAGCTGGGTGGGGACCCCCTGCTTCACTGCAAAAGCGTAAATCAAAAAAGGGTCGTTTTTAGTGCTCGTTTTGGGCTGCGTTTTTGATTTGTGGTCTCTGATGTTATTAGACTCTCGACCGCCAGATAACCACGAAATTATGCAAATTATTATGATATGGTAATGAGGCAGATGTTTCGGAACGGGACAAATTTTGAGAGTCAGGAATGTCGTGCCGGTGGGTGGTCGAAGGTTTGGAAGGAGTGAGGATTCAAATTTTGTATGATGACGAGATTACATTCGTGCTATTACTTTTTACGACCGCAATTTACATTCATTGGCGTGATTCTATTCCCTTGTAAATTGGTATCCTTATTTACTGAGTGAAAGGATAAAATTCATGAAAGCATTTCTCCTCTGCTGAGTCAAATTATTTGTGCATTACGTTCCTTTATATACATTCTTGCGACAGTCAGAAAGGATAAGAAATTTTATAACAAATGTCTTCTAAACTAATTTTGCATTTATTGTGAGAAATGTTTTCACTAAAACTTCATATGACTACTTCCTAAGCAAACAATAAATAATATTTAAATATTACAGTACAATAATACTAAGTAAAAATCTAGATAAGCTATTTTGTAAAGCAGTAAAAAAAGCTATATTTAATTCGAATAAGTTTGACACAGATACGAATATCAGACTTCTGTGACATGCGCAAAGTTTTCAATAAAATTAATTCTATTTTAAATTTGAAGGTTTCCTCATTTTATAGTTGAAATATTCTACTTCGTTTTTGCTAGTTCATCTCCCCATAGTAATGATTTAATGACTATACTCTGTTACTTTTAAATAGGCATTTCAAGGTCGTAGCGACAGTCCCTTATTTACGATCGCAACGGGTGTTTCGCCATTGGACAGAAGGGATTAGGAGGATTTAGTAAATTAGAAGATTCAACCTTTTACCTGCAGCGGTTGTTACTATGGTCATGAATAATGGTTTGGGGGAAAGAAATGACTTTGAATGCCTATTCTAAAGCAACAGTCTTTAACGATAATTCCCTGCGTACCAGTGAACTCATATTTGAATTCTGAATAAGACATAACTGTTTCGTGACTGTGGTGTTACTGCTGAATGGAAATACTTAAAATCTGTTGACACAGAAATCTTCACGATAAGGCCAATCAGTAGTCGAGTGTATAACATCTCTGAGAACTGGTGATAATAAGCAAATCTGCAGCTCGGGAAACTAAAGACTTCTTACAACAAAAATACATTTAAAGGCAGTTTCCTTCACTTTCCGAGGTGACTGGATTTCCTTCTCTTTCTACTCCTTACGCTGTACTCTTCAAATAGAACAATGATAAATGTAAACATTAATTCAAGATAGTCGGAAATTTGCATTCCCTTTAAGACAGTGTAGTACTGCAAAGGAGATGTAATGAACTTTATTTAATCCCCGGCGAAAAGTCTTGTTATGTGTTGATTGCCGAACACTGACGTGGTGGATAGAGTAAAAGAGGTTAGCGGCAGTTGACTGCGTGCAGAGGTGCAGTGGCCGTTAGTGCACGTGTGCTAATGATATCATAATTGATCACAGGTGCCTGTGTTGTTTGTAGTTTATACCTTGACCTACCAAGCTATTCTTCGAATATCTGTTTCCTTTGATGGCGTAAAATCATCGTGGTCAACATTGCTACCATCTGTTTCTCTGTAACACAAGGATTGCCTACATGAATTTACTTCCATTGAGTTTGTTTGGTCACACATGTATGTGTATTCATTTTCCAGCTCACCTACGAAGACAGCCCTTCTGTTATGTCTAAAGCAATGCCGAATTAAACTTCTATAATCTCCATGAAGGCACCTTGTGCGCTGAGAATGCCAACGATACACTATGGAAATCATCGGTGCTGCGAAGACGATCGGTAGGATTTCTATGGTAATATGAAGACTCACAGGATTACAAACAGGCTTTCCCAATTCTCATCTTACTGGAATAGTCTAGTTTAAGGCAATTACTTAATCGTACCGAAAATTGTAATGACTGATCAGAAAAATATGGTACATAAATCTTTATGTCTGCGGAAAATTTATTTACTCCCGTTGTATTCAAAATTGAATTTCAGGAGATCGTTGAAGGAATAGATGGGAATCTTGAAGGAAATATAGTGGTTCAAATGAGTTTAGTTACTTGGTTCCATAAAATTAATGACTGATGACGAAAAATAAATGTCTTATTTACAGTCAAAGGCGTGAAATATATTTGGATTGTCCAGATTGGTTTCAGAGTATGTGCGTGTGTTTAAGGGGGAGAAGTATTTTAAATGAAGAGCCAATGTTGCCAGGCAAGAGATATGAATAAAGAATCTTATTATATCCCAGAGGAATGCAATTGAAAAATAACTGATTGCACGCGCTTTTTATATTTGCTTCTTGCATTTTGGCAGAACATATCGCAGCCAAAGAACTGTTACCAGGAAGTTCTCTTTGTATTCAAGGGATTTTACTTTAGTTGCCAGCGATTGCAGAGATCTGGATTTTCAAATGGAGCTCGAAATTCTTCAAATGTCTTTTTTGCACTGAAATGCAGAAGCAAGCAGTCTTTTCACAATTCAAGCTTGAATATTTACCCTCAAGGGAATCTTTTCTTCATCTTGGATTTGTTCATTACTTGATCAGGCTCACACTTAAAAAACTTTTTTTTTAAACTTTTTTATAAGTATCACCAAATAATGTACATTACTTGGTTGGCAATCATAATCTTTATCTTCAAACATATA
The DNA here is from genome assembly GCA_000611955.2 of Stegodyphus mimosarum. Taxonomy (NCBI): domain Eukaryota; kingdom Metazoa; phylum Arthropoda; class Arachnida; order Araneae; family Eresidae; genus Stegodyphus; species Stegodyphus mimosarum. The sequence goes on from KK117499.1 coordinate 314,025, forward strand.
ATATGATTTTTCTCAGCGATAACTGACAGTTATATTGTAAGGTGTTTCTCTCGCCTTCTTAGTACGCGTTCGTGGTGTAGAGGTCAGCACACGCGGCGCATATTTGAGAGGTCCGCGGTTCGAATCCCGGCGACGGCATTACTCCTTTTACCTGTCTCCTGCTTCGAAAAAATCATGATGTGTCTACAATATAAAAAACAAAGTTCATAATATATCATCGCCACCAAACTAAGATACCGAATGCATTTTTAGCTTCTCTCATTTATATTCATTTTTATATCACTTGTTGATGTTCTGCGTTGCTCTAGAAGAGAAAATACTTGTAATATAAATTAAGTACATGAGAATTTTCAAGTAAATAATACTAATAATAATAAGAAGAATTTTCTGAAATGTGCACTAAAACTGTTATGCACACATGCATTTGAACCTTAAGCAGCTGCAAACAATCAAAATGGCCTTAAAATTCTATCATTTCAAAGTCTTCCTCCCTGGCACGTGATTTCGCCGTGCATTTTCCAATGATCGAATCTCATACCGTGATAAGTAAATCAAAAGAGATTTATGCAAGTGCAATATCTGCTCTAAGCATTAAGAATTCATTGATTTTTAACGAATTTCTCTTGAACAGGAAGAAATACGAGATGTTTTTATAACTTATAAGCTAATTCTAAACATAATTTCCTACATTGAAATCATAAATTACCTATATGCAAAATTTTCATCCATTCTGCTGACTGTTTTTTGCATGACTGAGTAACAAATATACAGATAGAGTTTTAATATCATATGCCAGTCACGATGTATGGCTGTATATATTTTAATTCTCTGTAACTTGTCAATGATATCTAAAAGCTAACTTGTTCATCTTTCGTTATATATGAAACAAATTTTTAGATTACATGTAGACAACTGAATAATAAAATTCGCGTCTTCTACAGAATTCTTGCCTTTAGTACATTTTGTCAGCTACTCGTTATCAACTGAAGATAGGATAAATAATTATACAAAAACATTTAGGATTATCGCTGATGAAATGGTTCATGTAATTCTTCTCGGACAAGAACATCGACACGATATTGCTGTTGTTGACCAATCCTAACTTGTCTAACCTATAGTCAGCCACAGCCCACGAAATTCCTCGTGGTAAGGAGCGCAAGATACGCCTGTCATTGGCAACAGCTTTGAGCACCTTACTGGTGACAGAGCGATTTAGCTCAGTTCCGCCCCCAATTTCGTCGGATCAAACCGAGAGGGGACGAGTCCGAGGATCTTTCACTCCTCCTCCTCTACCACCAACCTCTCGAGAGGACTTTCGGCTCGCCGCATATAGTACATCTACAAACAACTATGCCTTCTTCGGGATTCGAACTCGGGCCCTTCAGCACGGCAGTCAAGGTTGCTAACCACTAAACCGGTTGCGAGGCTAAAATAGACATATATTTACATTATACGCACATATAAAGATAGCAGAGGAATACTCACACAGCCTTTCCTTTCATATATTGTTAATATAAGACAGAACCCAACAACAACAGCCTTAATCATTTGACTACTGAATGGCTAGCATTGCAAGGCTTTTGTAAATGTCACTCCATAACCTTTACTAATTAAATGGGCTCCATAACCATTACAACCTGTGTCTTTTTGATATAAAATTCATCTTTTACTAGTTCAGCGAAACATCATTTAAAACGAGTAAAGGTTACAAAAGATATAAAAATATTTCCAGGGAATTGCACGTAGATTTGTTAATGGATTTCTCTCTCGGGTTCGTGCAAATTAACTTACAAATATCAGAAAGAGGCTTCAAGAAATAACTTTGATAGTCTTTAATACTCAGTCATACAATATAACTCAAGGTAAGTTATATTGCACTCTTCTCTTAGAAAGTCATAATTTCAGGTGCAAATATAAAAGAAAGCCACTTAGTTAAAATATCTTTCGCTAAGTAAGAGAGATAAGTTTTTTTTAGTGCCATAAACAAGAAATTTTTAGATTTGAAATAAAAAAAATGCAGGTATAATAAATTATTTGGCATATAGATTATATGCCTGGACAATTATAATGAAGTGTTTAAAAAAATCTTGCCTAAACTAAATTCAGAATGCTGTAAGATAAAAAAAGAGCTTTTAACAACCAGAGAAAAGTATTATATATGTCGTCAATAGACATATGTATTTTTCTTGGATGTTATTATTTTCTTTTTTTTTGGGGGGGGAGAGAAGCGGGAAATGATTTTTAAATCTTTTGATAAAACTGTACGCGCTATTTCATGGTTTTATTGTGCCCGACTGATCGAACTTTAAAATCTAAATTTGCATTCAAGATTGATTATTTAAATTTAATTAAATTAATCTGAAAGTCAATTTGAATTTGTATTCAAGACTACTTAAACTCATTACATGGACAGTGTATGTAATCAGAGAGAATAGCAAATTGCTAGACAAAGAAAAATAAAATTTATTCAGAAATGTTTTCTTTTAATTTTTTAAGTTTATTCATTTATTTATCCTCCTCTGACATAATAATAGATATTCGTTTATTTAAGACTATATTTGTTCCCAAAAAAATTGTAGAAGTAACGAATTTATTCATCGTAGAAAAATCCAAAACATTTTTTTTTTTCATATTTATAACAGGTCAAATGAAAAAAAAAATTCCTTTTGATCTATTCCAAAGCAAACCTATTGGAAAAGCTCATTTTCATAAACATTCTTGGCGCGGTAATCTTAAATTACGGAAGACTGCTTTCTTCAGGAACGATTTTAATTTAAAAATTCTTCCCAAAAAGACGGTTTCGTTTTAACAATGAAGATAAAGTTGTAGCACAAAACAATTCCAGTTGCGCTTAACGATTTTCCGGTACTTTTAACAAAACTCATTCAGTAATTGTTCACCCGACTCCACGAGGTTCTAACACATCTTCTATATTAGATGTCTTTATCACCAAAGTGGCTGAACGTCACCACAAATTTCCCTAAACACGCTCATTTACGTTCTGAGAACAACATCCCTCCGAGGTTAAATAGCCTCGCAGCCAGCACGCGAGCATATAATTAGATGCATCTATCCCAGCGCCCCCTCTCGGGACCTCCGCTCATCGGGTGTTAATTAAATTCAAATCACTCTGCCATCGGAACGGCACATTAAGTACTTCAACACCAGCTCAGATAAAGCCATTATTAAAACGAGGCTTTGACATCCACTGGATCGATGGTAGCGGGAATTCTGTTCTTTTGGTTTTCTGCCGCCAGGGGGCGGGGACTAGTTTCTTTTGTCTCCGCCTGTCTGGGGGATATATATATCGGAGAAGCGATGCATTATTCAAAAAGCATTAAAGCTTTTCTTTACAGGATGTGAAAGTCCGACAGATTTCTTCGCCTGCTTCCATGCCGGGATTTTATTGTTATCTGAGATGATAATCGATGATGATGTTTTCCCATTCCGCGCCGGCTTAAATTTTTAACTGCGATGGCAACATGATAGAAAATCGTCCGCCGCCCTTACAGATGCAAATGTCACGCCAAATTCGAATACAAATGCGGAGTGATAAAGAAGGGGAACAATTTTTATTCCGAACTTGTCGAGCGAAATTCGCCGTCCTAACAAATGCTAATATGCTCTTTAAGCATATTATTGCAAAAGAACGATAAAGATCGGCTACATACGAAATATGTTTCGATTTAAGACTAATTAATATGTAGAAATCTAAGTGAATTCCGTTTGTTCTTTTGAACCACGAGACTATGAAAGCATTTTGATCAATCATTTTCTTGATCTCTTTGATTAACATCTAGATCGAGAGAGGAAAAAAAATAATCCTGTTATTATTAAATAGCTGAATCTCATTCCAAAACTTTTCGTATTATAATTAGTTGCACTGGCTGCCCATATTTACTTCGTAAATATTGATAATCTCAAGCACGCACAACAGTTATCGCAGAATTAAATAACTTTTTCTGCAACATACAAATTTAATGAAAGTGCGCTAAGAACTCCTTGATTACAGAAACATATTCTTATGCAGATTGCTTTGGAAGAAGCCTTGTATCGCTGTTACACTTTGGATACCTCTAACGCAGCTGACTGCATTAACTTAAGAAATATATAACTGATTAAATACGAAAGAGAAGTTTTGCAATAATGCTGATATGAATACATAATTTTCATAAAGATTTACTTAACACATAAATTCACTAAGGGAATAACCAAAATAATTTAAAATAACAAGGGAATTGACTACAGTTTCAATCTTCCTAGAAAAATGCTTCAAATCGAAAGTAGTTGTGTGAAATAAATCGCAGCAGTTTGTTAATTACATTTTACAACGCTGGAATTTAAACTCCCGTTCCTTTGTACAAAGTTTAATGCAGTGCTAATCTAGAGCTAATAAGTAATCCAAAGTTAGAATTTTTTTTACCGTTAAACTAATTAATTTAATTTACCAATAAATCAAAAAAATTATTAATTATAGTTAAATTATTTAAACTATGTAGCAGAATCGTTCTAATTTTTCTAGACTTAAGTCACGTTTCGTTACACGTCATCAAAACATCTATCTTTTACATAAGATAGTGGATTAGCCGGTCCTCATCTCCTTAATAGACGTGTAAGGTATATTTTAATTTTATAACAGCTATTTCAAGTTAATGTATATTTCCTGTCTCACCTAGCTTCAACTTACAACTCCCTACCAGAATGAATTTTTAGAATAGCGTTAAATGCAAATGAGAAAGACAATATTATTTAAGTTCAACTGAGTTGGACATCAGAGACTTTTCAGCAGAGCGAGAGTGACGTTTGAGTTCGTAGAGAAAAGTTCAAGGGTTTCTCGACTCCTACTTGACGCTGTGTAAGTATCATTTTAAGTATTCTGGTCTCCTCGAATGGACAACAACGATCCCCCGATAGGGGCAAATTCTGGGCAGACCGAACTACAGATAATGAAATACGCTCGGACCATTCGACTACCTCAGTTAAAAGCTCGCAGAATTATCGCTGGCAGAACTTTAAAAAAGAACGAGACAGAGATTCGGATAGCAATCAGAAAAACTGAAAAAACTTAAGCAGACAACTTCTCATTCCGATACAAAATCCGAAGATTACACTCAAGCTTTTGAAAAATTTAAACTCTTCTCATAGCTGCTGAGGAAAAATCTCCAAAAAATGAAGTCTCCTTCGAAGAACGTATGAAACAAATTGCTGATAGTATTCCTGATAACTTAAATCCGAAAGAAAGGTTAGAGCAAATAGATAAAATAATGGCTGAGATCATGAAAAAGGATTCAAACGACAATCAATTACTCTTAGCAATCTATTGGGTTAGATCAAATTTCGCGAAAAAAAGCTTAAGAAGAAGCAATCACCAGCGCAAGTGAATCTGAAAAAGAAATATCGAAGATAAAAAAACAAAATTGGCACACTCCTATCAAAACGCGCAGGTCACCTACTGCTACCCCGTATGTAGAAATGCCACAAGAAAACAGATTTTCGGCCCTCGATTCAGAGATAGAAGTTACAGAAACGGATAGCAACGCCCAGAAGGATATTTCGCCCATAGTCCTCACAGAGAATTCTGATTGGATGCCGATTGATTTTATGCTGAGAGAAACTTGTACAGAACATTTCGAAACTGAAATGAGAAATGGAGCATAAACTTCGTACCAACTCCATTACAGATTATAACAACAGGATAACTAACCTAAAAAACGCAAAGATAAATTTTCACACCTTCCAGCTAAATTCCTCAGCCATTGTTAAAGTTATCATGAAATATTTATCCAGTACTGTAAAAGAACAAGCCATATTTGATGACTTAGAACCCGGAAAATACCCAATAATTAAAGTCAGGCAATTTTTGAAGAAAATAGGAAATAACAAAATACTATTACCTATATTTTTTCTGAAACTGCAGAGAACTGCAAACGGAGAAGCAATCCATAATCTAAATAACTTCTTTGATTTTAAAGTAATCATCGAAAAATACACTCCGCGCAAAAAGACCAATACAATGTTGCATTTGTCAAGAGTTTGAATATTCTCAGGCCAACTACTATAAACTAGTACGCTACGTGAAGGGCACGAAAAACCGTAGGAGTAATACATACCAGCTTCAACCAAATGAAAAACCTAAGTTCATCTTCTGTTCAGAATCTCAGGGAAGTTCCTACCGTGGCTGTAAAGTTTATCAGCAGAGTTTCGAAAAAAATAAACCAATCAGAAAACAAATCATCTCCACCTAAAAAAGAAGACTTCCGTAATTTTATTACTCTAGCTACTTCAGAAAATTTTAGAAGCTTAAAAATATCTTACAGTGAAGTACTGAAGAAAAATAAATCTTAAGAATAGATTCCAGAAATCGCATAAATCATGCAAATCTTTCAAGATATGCAAGTTTTCAAGCTAATTAATAATATCTGCGTTTTAGCTCATCAGATTAAAAATACCGAAGATATTACAGATAAACATTTTATTGCTTTCAGAAATGTAGAACTTACATTGAATTTTGCTCAAGACGCCTAAATTGCTTATCTTACGCAACGATCTATAGCCAAACTCGGTAAAGTCAAGTCTTAACAGATCCTGTGTTCATGAGTTCGGGCCTCACCCGGCTCACCGTCCGCCATTTTTGGCCTCGGCTAAAAATGGACGCTTTTTTGCACTGGCCTTTGCCAGTTTTTTATTCATTACTTATAACCAGTTAAAGACCAGTAAGGTCTACACCACGTACACAAGCGATGACCCAGGACTTTGACAGAGAGAGTGAGGATTTCTGAGCAGTGAGCGCTTGTCTTTGGGCTATGTTTCCCTAAGCTGTTATTACTCTTGGCCGTATTACGTGCCGTTTGATAGTTCGCTGGCTAATTTAATATTACGGGCCAACTAGTTTAGAATTCTGTTAGCTTCAGCTAATCTCTTTAGTTAGTCATTAGTTAGTTCTAATTTCTTACATTTCGAGTTTGAGCCCAAGTGGAGGCGTTGTTGTACGCTCAAAGAAAGGGGCCGACTCTTAATCTTATTTTGAGCAAATAAAGCGTTATAAGGTATTTCTCCCACCTTCTTGGCATGCCTTCATGGTGTGGTGGTCAGCACGCTCGACGCATATTCGAGAGATCCGTGGTTTGAGTCCTGGCGAGGGCATTGCTCATTTTTCATGCCTCCTGCTCCGAAATAACCTAATAACTTTACAGGTAATTAACCCTTCTTGAGTTTATGTTTATGTTCTTGGACTTAAACGATTATTCGCTTAGCAGTGTTCACTGGGTTCCTCGACCCTTAATTTGGCAGAATAGAAGTGAGGAAGCCTACAGACGTATCACCGTTATTACACAGGCTGGCGAATGCTGGCATTCTAGAAGATCTGAAATTTCTTTCACCACCAACTGTTTCGTAAACAGTTCTCAGTTTCTTGGCACTGGGCGTAGCTTAGAGTCTTGAATTTATCTTCCAAATAGTGATAGTAGTATTTCCTTACAAATCATGTCATTTAAATGCAATAAGCATGCTTCTTAGTACTTTACATTTTAATTTTAGTGATAAATTTAATTTATACAGCACATTTAACTGGTATAGTGTGGAATACATCCAATTAATTAATTTAATGAATATTTGCACCTTCATCCTAATTAATAAATATCTTATTAATTAGGTCCAGAATAATCCAGAATAATTTTTCTGTTTTCTCTATAAAGACTTTTTTCTTTAAATTAACTATCTCATTCCTAACCGAGCCTTTATTCGCATACATTGATTTACATTCGTATAGTAACAAGACTGATGCCAATATAAGCTGCTAGATTTTCAAAAGAAGTCTAAAAAAAGTTATTATTCATAATGTTATGCTAGTTCTTTCCTATCGAAATATTAAATTTCTGTGGGAGATGGACTAGTTTCGGTTTCAAAAACATTATTTTATCATTTGTTTTAATTTTTAAAACCAGTTATCAGTCTTAATTTAGTACCAGTTCTGAGCAAAATAATTATTTGATTTCGAAAATATTGATGTTTTAGGCCTAATTTAAGCTTAAAAATATTTACAGGGAAAGGAAACCTTGACTGAAAATGGAAGAGTGAAAAAACTCGTTATCACTTCACTCAGAATGCAAGGTTCACATTAACTAAATGGTAACTGTTCTATTTTCTAATACTGAAGTATTAGGTTTGAGTCTTATTTAAAATATAAGTATGGGGTAAACCCTAATTTTTTTAATGTGAATATTAAAAGTTTGAATCGATTTAAAAGAATATGAAAAAAATACATGTTTTTAATTAGAATGCAATTTAAAATGGGTTTAATCAAAAACAAATTTTAAAATAAAAATTTCAAAAATGTATTTATATTTATTAAAATGATATAGATAAAATTTACAATAGTAGATTAAATACGTAATTGAAAAGGATAAAAGAAAATCTGAAAGGTTTCAGATTTTTAATTGCATCCAAAGGGGCGTTTTTTAACATTTTGTGTGTTACCTTTATTTATTAAATATCATATTCTTCGCAGTTAAACCATAAAATTCAGTTCAACAGCAATATCGAAAATAATTTTAAAATGAGAATATCTTTAGAATTTCTCATACACAGTCACGCGCGCTGTAGACAAAAATGTTTTTTCTATAACTCGTTGCCATTGCTCGCTTTGAAATCCTCGAGTTCGTTAATCAAAAAGTCGTTAAAGTTTTACAAAATATGGAATCGGTAATAAAATAAATTCCAAATTTCAAATTTGGGTTTCCAGATGCCCATATTCGCAGAAAGATTACGTTATTGAAAATTGGATGGCTCTAGGTACCGTTGTTTTATCACAATGCGAGAAACAGGCATACATTTATGTATATTCTTCATTATTTAATTTCTTTAAATATAATACAGGGCGATAATATTTGGTGGCAACTATTTGAAAAGTGAAACAACGTTTGTAGTGAATGAATGCAAAATGCCAAAGCGAAATTAATAATCTTTCTGGCAAATTGCCCTTTTGGACTACTAATGATAATATTTGCCTTCACAGATAAAGCCTCAACTATGCACTAACAAATCAAAGTCAGTTTATTTTGTGGTATTAATTGGCCAGTTTTACAAAAATAAAAAAAATCCTTACTGTAAAAAGAAACAATACAGCTTACATGTTTCTGAATGATACCATAATAGCTTTAAAGACCGTTTTCGCTTATTATTAAATCGTAAAGCCATTTGAGAAAACAAATGCTTAATAAATAAATTCAAAATTATGTTTTACTGATATTACAGACATTTTATTTAATTTTTTAAAAATCTTTTCTGGGCATATTTCGTGATCCAGTTGATAAAAGTTACTCTAGATATTAATAAATTTTCAAAAGTATAAAAACAAGAACGTCTGTAATGCTTTAGATAAGGAAAATTGTTTTATGCCACACGAAATTCACTGCTGTTTGTTTTTAGAACACTGAATGCCACAGGAGCCATAAAATGAACATACTAACGACAAGACAATTTTTATGATAAAGTTTAAGAGATCATTTCATTTTTCTAACCATCTTCTTGTGAGTGCAGGGGTATCATTTATCCAAGCATGACGGGAACTTAGACAGAAAATGAGATCTTGAAGTTAGGAAAAAAAACTGCTAACAGTTTAATTGCTAATATCCCGAACTGTGGGTGGTCTAATTCGTTCTGAAGTGCAAAAAAGACTCGTAGTACGTCACGCCATTTAAGTACTCAAAGTTGAATCGCCCGGCGCCAAATGAGATTCATTACACTGCCTTTACGAAAGATGACTTTTGTAATTTTTATAGCTTCTTGAAACTTTTGCTAAAATAAACCTCAGACATATTTCGAGTCATAACACAATACATTATTATCCAACGTCAGATTAATTAACATTATTTGTTACCATTATTACCATTATTTGTTTTTTAAATAAACGTCAAAGATAAAACTTCAAATAGAGTTTGCAGAACAGGAGGGCAAAAGAAAGTGCTTCCATATTGAATATTATAGCGACATTGAAATTCTACTGATATGTGAGAAATAATGTTTCAGTGTATGGCTGGCTTTTGTACTCTGGTTAGTGTCCTGTGAAACGTTGTGGAGTTCCTCACTTTGATTCTACTGCAATAAATGTCGAGGAACCTAGTAAACTGTTAAGCGAAATATCGCTTAGTTCAAATAACAGAGATTGTAAACTCGATAGGAGTTAATTACCCTTTATTCATTCAAAATTAAGATGAACAGTCGGCCCCTTTCTTCGGGCTTACAACAAAGCCTCCACTCGGAACTTGAACTCAAAAATAATAAGAACTAACTATAACTAAGAGATTTAGCCGAAGCTAACACAAATCTAACGGAGTTGGCCTTTAGTTTTTTAACTAGCCGACGAACTATCAAAAGGCACTTAATAATACGGCCGAGCGTAACAGTAGTTAAAGAGACTAAGGCAAACATGCGCTACTCAGCATTCGTAGCTGTCTTTCTCTCGAAATAAGTTGAACTTTCCTTTAATACTATTTCTTCCTCTTTTGCATTCAAAGCGAATCTAAAAAGAATTCATCTCATTCTGGTTGACAGCTGTAAGTTGAAACGAAGCAAGATATAAAAGATTACCTAAATTAAAATAACTGTTATAAAATTAAAATATGCCTTAGAAAGTCATGAAACATTCTGGAGTGGAACATGAAATACTTTCACGAAGCAAAAAACAGAAAGTAAAGCAATCAGTGCCTTAAACCTGAATAAAAGCGTTTAATTGGGCTGATTAGTATAAGCTTTTTAAAAATAAATAATATTAAAAAAACATGAATATTTATGCTGTTGCCTTTAAATGCTGCTGTCGATTATTATTTGTGCAGAAATCTATTCAAATGATCTAAGCTAAATAATATATCAGTGTTTTCCGACTTTGCAACGTTAATGTGTACTATATTTGGTTACACATTTCTGTGTAATCCTGTACGACATTTAACCGAGGCACTTCAATATAACTTTACATAAAAATAAGCCACAGTCTAATGTTAATCCAGGCTTTCTTTACAGGTAAGCCACCTACAACGCGGTTGATAAGTTCGTCGAAAATACCGCGTTATAGGAGACACCGACTTAATACAAAAACTGGGATTCAGTTCTAAAAAGAGAAAAACTGCGTTTTATGGTGTAACATTTTCATCATTTTTTAATTTATATACATAAAATCCTTTCATAAAAACGTAAATTCAACATCATGTAAAAAACTAAAAGGATTATGATTTCAAATCAAAATCAAAAAGAAGCATAATGTTATGCTCGGAGTTTTATTTCTCATCGTCATTCTGCATAGTTCTTCAAGAGCATTTGACTGGCCTTATTTCAAGATCTGAGCTTGTTTCATCGACAAGATTCGCTTCACTTCTGGTAAATTTAACTTACAAAAAAATCTGTCATTAGAGACTGTTGCTCTTGCTTTTCAGATCTTTGTAAATTTCTTGATAGGCAGATAAGCAGTTTTGAAGATTTCTTTTAAACGTTTCCTCTTTCTCTCTCCTCGGGAAATGATCGTTCTCTAAAAAGTAAGGCTCCACCTGTTTCGCCACGTTAAAATACTTTTCTATACATTTCAGAGCCAAGTTTTTGGTTTCGTCAATGAAAAGATCTTCAGAATTATCTTCAATCAGTAATGTTTTGGATATAACTGTGACCAAACCTGCTTTGTTTATTTCATTTTTCGTAATTAATTCTAGAATATCATCAACAACCACTGCCTCCCCCCAAAAGAGCAGTTCTATGTCTCCTGTTCTACTGGGCCGATTGACGAAATTCAACTTGCGTTTTTCATGTCTCGAAAGTGCGACTTAGGATACATATTAGATTTATATATAAAGCATCATTCTAACATAGGTTGGGTTGAGTTATTCAATTATGGCAAAGCACACGAGGGCTATCTGCCTAAAGGGAGGGATGCCTTCGTGAAGGACTTTCTAAGGGAAACTGGCTCGTATACACGTTACACATGGGGAAAACCACGAAAACGCCCATGCAGCCAGCCCGTTCGCGGGATTCGAACCTCGGACCGAACTACCAGTGTTCAGCATCTTTACCGCTCGGCCGGTGGTGGGCCATTCTAACATAGGTATTTTGACACAAAATGGAACTTTGTCTGAAATTACATGCCGGTTTTTTTCCCCATTTGGATTCTACGACTCAAATTATGCCAAACTACCAAGTTTTGTAAAAATCGCATGAGTAGTTTTTAAAACATTAGTTCTTAAAATTTTAACTCCACAATGTTAATTGAATTTGGTATAAATTTATTAATATCTCTTTTTTTCTTAAACTTGCTTCATTCCTTTTCCCAGAATTCGAAATTTAGGCTTAATCGAAATATTATTCGCACATTTTTTTATGATTTATTTTAAAAATTTGTATTTTTAAATGGTTTTTTATAAATTTTTCAAAAATATTTTTGTATTATAACCGATAAAATTTTTAAAATACTCTTAGTAGACATATTTCTAGGCACACCTGCAAAAAATTAGAGATTTTAATTCAAACTTTTCTAAGATATACACGAAATTACATATTGGAGCGTTTTGAAATTTAGCATTCTTTTTAGCGATAATTACGTCAAATACGGTTTACGCACTTTGTCAAAATTATTTGAAAGTATGAACGATGACTTTTTTTCCCACTCCTCTGCAATGCGAAAAAGAAAAGGAAAATTAGGTTGCCATAAATTAAGAAGTTTGTCAAGTAAATTGTACTTGGCGCAAATTGGAAAAAAATACGCCAAGATAAATATTTGAATTTCTCGGTAAATTTCTCACCAAATTTTAGAAAATTCAATATTTAGGCATGGTTTGAGTCGTAGAATCGAAATATGGGAAAAAAATTCGCATGTTATTTTAGAAGAATCCTGATTTTGTCCCAAAATACCTATGCTAGAATAATGCATGTTAGAATATTTTTGTATCAAAATACCTATGTTAGAATATAAATTTAATATATATTTGAAGTCGTGTTTTCGAGACATGAAAAACGCAATTTGAATTTTGTCAATCGGCCCAGTAGAAAGGGAGATATACAACTGTCCCTCCCCTCTTTTTTTTTTCGCAGCGTACTTCAATGAACCTATCGCTTCCTATTTCGTCTGCAAGGGATTACTATTTTTTTTTTTATATTCACAGTGACTTGTCTCAACAACATTTTCCTGACTGACCATTTACGATAATAAAAGCTTTCCAGGAAGAATTTAGAGTCGAATGGCGCATTTCTTTCAGGGATGAGCCAGTAATTTCTACACGATTTAAAATTGAAAGTTGTTTCCATACTTCACTTACTATAATATCTGTAAAATCTATTTTCTTCAAAATGAGTTCCAGGATATAGCATGATTTAAAAGTCATTATAGTTCCTTGATCCGCGTTGTAAGACTGCGTTTTTCCAAACCGCGTTGGAGAGAAAACACGTAGTAAAGATACCGCGTTATAGGAGGCCTACCTGTACTAATTTTGAAAATGAAATATGCTTTATACTGTTGTGTTATATGTACCAGTATGATTTTGTATGACACCAGCAGAGCATACACTATCGGAAAAATGAGAGCTCATTTGCCCTTTCGTTTGTAAATTTTCTTGATATTTTAGGTCCACATTATGAATGAATAGTTCTGACTGACGAATGCTAAAAGGGTTTTTGGAATAGGAAGCTGCACGTTATTTTATTACTCCTCAAGCTGTCATTTTCGAGCTCAGAATCGATCAGAAAAATTAATGAAGTTTTAAGATGGTCCAAAAGTGCTCTTCGTTCATACATGTAGGGAAGAGAAGATGCACTGTAATTGATCAAGAAGAACAAGCATGCGCGTCTGAGAACTGTAAAGAAGGCTACTTGAAGATAATTACTTTTTGAGGGATATCAAATTACTGACCTGTCTTGTTCTACCATCTCACATTTACACATATTGTTTGCTGCGTGAGATGTTCATGGATACTAGATCTCAGAATGATGCAGAGTACGGATTTTGATAAATTGAACTTTTATCCTATTGTAGAAAAATAAAAATATAAAGAATATAAGAGTATAAATAATAGTTAATACAATTTACTGTCATAATACGGTTGTTATAAAAGGTTATATATATATATATATATAAGGTTGTATAATATAAAAGGTTGTATGATGACAATAATTTAATCGTGTGGACAAAATATCTATCTTAACAATGGTTTACTTTTCAGCTGTATGGCCCACAGAAATTATTTCTGCTTAATCTTTAGAGGATCTGAAGTCTACTAACGACATAGACAAACTCAAAATTGTAAGACACTAGCCAAAGTTTGCAGCGTCATTAGGTTAGTTTCCTGCTGGAGACATGAAGAATGACCAATGCCTTCGCCGGGACTGTGCTGACCATTGCACCACGAAGGCATGCTAGGAAGGCGGGAGAAATATCTTATATACGGTCCCTTTTAAAAGGCGACTGGGGATTAAAGTACCCAATCGCCAAATTCTGGTGGTGGAGAATCATCATCCACCGCCGTTTTTAATTCGGGCACCATTGTAAAGACATTAGGATTTTTTATGCTTGAAGGAGATGTGAGAAATGAGCAATGCCCTCCCCGGGATTCGAACCACGGACCTCTCGAATACTCGCCGAGTGTGCTTATCATTACACCTCGAAGGCATGCTAAGAAGGCGGGAGAAATACCTTATAAGTTTATTAAGTCTGTGTAAACTATCTTATAAAAGTGAGGCATGCAATGAAAGTTACACTTTTTGAAAACGCATTTGAATTTGAGCGACTGAATAGTTTTGCGGATGCAGATAGCAATATGCAAATATCGTATGTCACAGCCAATTATAATTGACTGTCTGAACATAGTCCAGTTAGGCAGTCGCTGAAAACGTCAGCATTCTGAAGGGCTTGAGGAGGTCCATTTAAACGACGGTACGAAGTATTTATAACATTCGTAAGATAATTTTTGCTGACATTAGTGTTTCTATAACTGAAAGAAGACGAATGACGAATGGAAAACGGCGAGCGCTAGTGTGTTGTCGGATGCAATGATGCAAGGCAATCAAGATGTCTCTCTTAACTTTGGTGTTGGCGCTTGGCTTTTCGCTTTGGTTGAAGTTTCTAGAATGGGGAAACAATAGCAAACAAGTAAAACAGTCGTCCGCCTACCTGTACCCAGTTAGCCAATGATTACCATTCGTCCTGAAGATTAATATATTGCTATAGCAGCAGAACGGAACAGACGAACAGCCATAGTCCTGTTATATGCGTCGTTTCAGTGTTACTTGGTAAGACAATATTTACCAGTACTGTGTGCCGAAGGATTCCCATGAAGAGATCGTATGCCCGGTGTTTCTCTTGTAGAGTCATTAGGTTATTTTGAAGCAGAGACGTGAAAAAGGTGTAATGCCCTCCCCGGGACTCGAATCCTAGACTTCTCGGATACGCGTCGGTGTATGCTTCCAATTAGACAAGGAAAGCATGCGGAAAGGGAAGAGAAAATATCTTATATAGTTTCTCTTTCAAAAGCAACTGTGAATGAGGGGATCCAGTCACCACATTCTGGTGGTGATGAATTATCGAATTACTTTTTTAGTTCGGGCGTCATCAGGTTATTTTAAAGCAGGAGACGTGAAAAATGTGCAGTGCCCTCACAGAGATTCGAACTTCGGACCTCTCGAATACGCGTCTAGTGTGCTTCCAGTTACACCATGAAGGCATGCGGAAAAGAGGGAGAAAATTCCTTACATACGCTCTCTTTAAAGGGCGACTGGGGATGAAAGGAAGTATTGTAATCGCGAAAAATTTCGGGTATCATATTTCAACGAAAATATTCATTTTGACCGCTATCGAATGCAATTTAACGATGTTTTTGCATGACATCTGTAAGTAAGGACAGAATAAAGGACACTTTCTCCCCCCAAAAAATTATAAAACTGATTTAAAGTGGATTTTGAAGAGATTTTTTCGTGGCGTCTGTGCGTAGGTACGTATGTATGTATGTATGTATGTATCTCGCATAACTCAAAAACGAGTAGCCTCAGAACGTTGACATTTTATGCATATGACTGCTGTAACATGTGGATGTGCATCTCCTATTTTGGTTGCAATCGGCCGCACTAAAAGTATAGAAATATATGTATATATATTACTCGGCTTCTATTACTCGGCTCAGTGAACTCAGTTTCTTTATTCTTATATATTTGTAAATTGTGCATTTTTTCTTTAAAAATGATTGAACTATGTTGTTCTTATATTCCGGTTAAGATTTTTATGCCTTTAGTTAACCTGCATGTAATAGTTGTAGAATTAAGAATAATTTAAAAGTTGTTTAAGTACGGCTAAGTGTATTTTTTACCATAGCAGGCATATTTGTTTACATTTGAAACTTAGCAGAATAGTGGATTTGTTGCCAATTTAGCGAAACTAAGTTTCGCAACAACTTCGTCTTCTTTTATTATTGCGAATTAAATTATGCTTAATCCATTCTGGAATTATCATTTAAGTTATTAAATTATACCATGTATTAACTCAACATAGCGCCCAGAACATATTAAAGCAGTTTCTACGCCTTCCGTATATTTTACCTGACTGAGACCAAAAGTAAACTTTCAGTTTTGTGCAACGAAAAATCTGCCTTCTTGCCACCGAAAAATCTGCTTCTTGACTAAAGGTACTTACTGACAATTTGCAAGAAAGTAAGTAAATGTACAATGTAGTTATATCTATGACACTAAAAGTAAAAACGTCAGGCGCCCATAAAACAATTGTATTGGAATATTAAAAAATTGCAAAAGTCAAGAGAATAACGACACAGATATGGCTTACATTTGATTCTTTTCAGTTTCTTTTTGAACCTTTTTATAAAAAGTCTATATAATCTGTCATTGTAAGCAGTTTCACAATTTGAGTTTCAGTCATAATGTCCCAAGAAAATTATAAAAGATAAAGAAAAGTATTTTTTATTTTTAGTGCATGTAATTAGTAAAGCCGTGCAACTTAAAAAAATAGTTATATATATATATATACCTATATAGTTATACACACACAACAATAAATTCATTTTTCAGCATACAGTCATGAAATTATAGAAAAGGGCTTTTTGCGATCAGTACAATGAAAAGCCACCTCAGTAGAAAGAGGATGCATATGCAAATGTTAGTACTATGACATCAGAGGTTATGTTAAGGTACGCAAATCGGAGGAATCCGCGCGCGAAATGCAAGGAAACGTAAAAATCAGAAAGGAAGGCGCATTTCCAAGCATACTTCTGCAAGTGAAAGTGAGATTGTACGTGCATTATGGTAACAAGAACACATTAGTATGCCTTTACACGTAGTAGAATGGTCGGCAAGCTTGAGGAGCGGCGTAGCTTGACTCCTGTCCTGCCAAGAGTTAAAAATGTTAAAGATTGATAAAAATTTCGTTTTCCCATCTTGGGAAGCCTTCCGTATGAAATGAAAAGCTCTAAGAAATATTGGTGGTGTTCCACAAAGTAAACAATTGTGACTGATGACCGATCTAGCGCCCTCCAAACGAAAAGAGATCGAAACCAAACAGCGGACAACATTACTCAGCAACTGCGGCCAACAATCGGATGGGGAGTGTCCCGGGTTACTATGGTCACACAACTTCACAAAGATGACCTATTAGTCCGCCGTCCTAAACGCTGCATCCCATTGACAGAAGCCCAGCGGCGGCACTGTTTGATATAGTGTAGAGAAGATAAAGACAGGATACAAAGATTTCAATACAGTCATGTCGTCTTTACCAATAAGAAGTGTTTTAGTGTGATAAACGATTCTCAGAGCCAGCTGATTTGGAGAGAGGTAGGGACATGCTCTTATCCCACTAACCTCAAGGAAAGAGATCATTGGGGTGGTCCTGGCGTGCCTGTATGAGGAGGCATAATGATGCACGAATGGACGAAGCTCCATATTTTCGACAGAGGTTCATTTACCTGAGATCGTTACTGTGATGAAATTATTATCAGTGTTCTCTTTGTGATGAATATGTTGCCGTGCGCCTTGGATTGTGTGCTTGTGACACTGGCTATGTGAAACATTTAATCGAGGGTTGATCGACGGGAATGGCGCCTCCTCTGATAGCCTATAGCGGTTTGGACGATTTAACCGTCTAGGGCTGCTTTAAGCAATACCAGGTCTGGGCGCCCTTCCTTCTGGTGCACTGTGATGACGTTATTTTCACCCACGTACGTGTTTTACGGGGTGCCATTGGTCTCGATTTTGTTCTTATGGGCGATAGTGTATGATCACATAACACTAATGTTGTTGAGGAATTCCTGGAAAGGAAAGATATCCACAGAATGGAATGGCCAGGGTGCTTTCCTGATTTGAATCTCACTGACCATGTGTGGGATACTTTACGAAGACACCTCATGACCCGATCTTACCCTCCGGAGAACATACATAAAGTAAAACAGATGCTCCTTGAAGAATGGGAACTTTTGATCTAAGAAATGATAGATAATCTGGTTTTGAGTATAGTCAGACACTGTAACAAAACCATTGCAGTTAGGGATTGTCATATACCTTACTATACCTCTTTGGTTACTTTCTTTCCCTTATTGGCCAGACAGATTGTACCCAACTTATTCTGGCAATAAAGCCTTTTTCTATTCATTCTGTACTATATACATCCTATTCACTTTTTTTCCTATTATACGTTCCTCATCCTTTAAAAGTATTATATTGTGCCTCTGCGGTATGAATTTCGCGTTTCCTATCTGGTCGTTTGCGGAATTACGGCCCATATCAGAGAAGTTACTTGCGTTTGGCACACTAGTCTATTTATTTCAACATTAATCATTCAAAAAGTTAAATAACATAAAAATATGATCCTACGAGGGAACTACTGAAAAAAGGCACAGGAATTTTTAATTTCGAGATCATATTTTAAAGGAAGAATTTGATTTAAAGACAAAATATTGTTTCTGTGTTGTAATCACAGTATTTGTCCAAAAAATTGAAATCAGTTAAAAATTGAATTAAAAATTTTTACAATTCGCCATTGCAATTTCTACATTTCTACAATTTGCTTACATTTCATTGGATAAACATATGATAGGTTATATTTTTTAATTAATATAATTTTATGTTAACATTATCCAAAGAAAATTAATTTAAAAATTGTATTCGCATAGCTTTTAATCCTAGAATCCTCCGCTTAAGCCTGGATAAATAAAATAAAGCATTTAAAGGAAAATATTCTGTAACCGTGACCGAGTTACCATAAACAATTAATTAAAGAATGATTGACTTACGATGATTAATCTAATCTTATTCTTCGACGAAGATCATTGTATAGAAAGAAGGCGTCAATTAGTTATGCTTAGATTGCATCACAAGTCTGTTATCAGAATGGTTTTCTTTATTACTACTAAATGTGTGTCCGTTAATCATTACCTATCGAGGTTCTTATTCTGCCTCATGAATTAAAACAATTATTCGCAGAGAAATATGCTGCTCAACATAACATCATTTGACAGGAGAAGGAATTTATCTATTGACATTGATTAGAAAATAAGCAAGAATAAAAGCTTGCGAATTTATCTTTTGTATTTACACTATTTCAGCTTACTTTGCAAGTTATTAAAAGGCTGTGATACGTTAAAATATCAGGAATCTCTTCCTGAAGATGAAAATGTAGGTTTCGATTTTTCAAAAGACTAAGGTTATAGTTTGCAATCCGCATTCTTTATTATTCAAGAAATTTATAGCGGCTCTTATAACCATATCACTTGAAGTAAATTTGTAAAACTTTTAGGATTTTCGAAGCAACGAAACATGAAAAATTAACTCCGATTCCGCCAGGATTCGATCCACGATCTTCTAGTAGCTATTTGGATGGACTAATTGTGACAACAAACACTAGGAAATTCGGTAACTTTTTACACTCTTACGCACTTAAAAGGGCGACTGGAGAGAGAAACGAGGTCCAGTTTACCAATCAAGATAATGACAAGATACTGCAACTATATTTGAGGGCGCCACTGTAAAGTCTGATTAGGTTTATCGATGTTAGAGACTTAAAAATCAGCTGCACTGTTTCAGGGCTTCGAGACAAAGATGTTCCCTTTTGTTAACTGGACCCCTGACGCACCGAGAGCACGAACGAGGGAATGAAGTAACTGGTTACCAATTAACATGTACTTAACGAATTTTAGACATAAACAAGACATTCTTAGAGCATGTGATACATGACAGCTGTAGCTAAAAGAAAGTTTTGCGGACTACTTGAAGCAAATGAATTTTTCGTTAAATCCCACTAAAGTTATATATATATAACTAAATATATATCCCACTAAAGTTATATATGTTATATATATATCCCACTAAAGTTATATGTATATACATATATTTATTTATTTATTTATTACTACTATAATTCCGAACTGCACATTTCCTGAATACTTATAGTTTTATATTTATCTCAATTGACATACATATGCAAGTACACATTTATGATTGAGCTTAGTTATTACACTGATTTTGAGAAATTCGTTGCTTAGCATGAGAATTCATAGCTTGCATTACATTTTATCTCATTTGTCATACAATTGCAAGTACAGATATATGATTGCTCATAGTTTGAAAACTGATTTTGATAAACTTGTTTAGCATGAGAATTTATAACTTTATAGCCTGTATTATAGTTTAAGTGTAGTCGCGCAGACGGTGTAGTCATTAGGGGAGCCTACTGCGATACTGAGGGGCCTGGGTTCGAATCCCGGAGAAGACATGGATGTTTCTAAATGTATAATGTCTTTGGGGCATGATAGCCCTCTAAATACACGGCGAGCTGAAAGCCCTCTCGAGAGCTTGGTGGTAGCAGAAGAGGGTTGGGAGACCCTCGGACCTGCCCCCTCGGGGTGCTCTCCATCAAAATTGGGGAGGAACTGAGCGAAGTCCTACTGTCACATGTATGTTCCGCGAGGCTCTAGCCAACAACAGGCGCAGTCTTGCTCTCCTTACCAGTATGAATTCGTGGGTCTGTTGTGATGTTACTGTCAGGCAAGTAAGAAAAGTCACAAGAACAGCATATTTTAAGTCTTAAAATTTAAGATTATGAATATTATAGGGGAATATATTTTGAAAATAACGTTTAAGATTTATATCTAAATAATTTTAACTGCCTAGGTACTGGTATAGAAATACAAAAAACTGTTTGCAAAGATAATTTAAAGTGAACGCATTTATTATTTTGAAATAACCATGCTTGTTATTCCAGGGTCTATTTTAAACATTAACGGGTGGCACAATTTGTTTTGTTTTTAAATAGAAACAAAACAAATTGTGCGACCTACCGACCAAAGCAACTTTGATGGGCTGTCTTATGAATAAATGCGACAGACTACTTTACATGATTTTTAATTTATGTGATATTTTTACAGAAAATATATTGAAACGATTTTGCCTTTAGTGCTTTTGAATATCATTCCATAAGTGATCTCCTGCAATAAATCGCTTCTTCGCAACAAAATCTTTCATAACGAAAAAATTTACGTTTTTCATTTTTTGCACAACACTCATGTAAAATTGTCTTCCCCACTGCATGCATGCCATAGTGATGCAAGCGATAGCACATCTGCTTGACAAATGGAAGATTCGCGTTTCGAACCGCAAACGAGAGCATTGCTGATTTTTTGTCTCTTAAAGGATCGTTGCCAAACTTAACATGCTAGTCTGTCATAACATGACAAATGAGATTTACATAGGATTTTGTGACCGAAAATTTGAAAGGCCACCTCTAGAGGGTAATGTTCGCAGGCTTATGGCAGGGTAGGGAGGTGTGACCATTTCAGGTGAGGACATTCTAGGAAAGATATTTTATGAGAAAAGTGTTGCCGGATCTCATAGTTGGAAGTTCCAGCAGCTACAGGCCTAAAACGTCTCGTTTCAGCATGATTGAAGGCCTAGACATTTTAGCAACACTGTGCTGGATTACCTCGATAGGACATGCCCTGATCGCTGGATTAGCAGAGGCGGACCAGCCCTACGGGCCAAGCAATGTCCCGACCTGATTCCCTGGATTTCTACCTGTGGGGATACATGAAGTTCATGGTGTACGAGACGACAGTAACATCGGACATGGATCTCGTCGCCAGGATCTTGGAAGCGGCTGCACATGTCCGTGTACACGCCCGTCCATTTTGAACGGCTTCGTCGATCCATGTGTCGACGCTGTGAAGCATGCTTGTGGTAAATAGAAAAATTTTGAATGTCATCTACGGTTTAACTATGTTCTTTAATAAAAGTAATATTAACACCTCTTTTGACATCCTTTCTTTTTTACCTTTGACGCTTGCGGACATCGCCTTCTAGAGAGTCCCTGTCCGCTTTTTCGGAGACAAGTTTAAATCTTCTTTGTCGTGATATGACAGACCAACATGCTAAGTTTGCCAACGACATTTTGAGACACCATGGTTAAATGTTGTAGTAGATCCGCCTTATAAAGAGCATAGGATATATCCAAGAAAAGTTTTTGTTTCATAAAACACTGATGTCATTTTTTGAAAAATTTGTTACGAATAAAACCAGGGCTTAAATTCAACAGATGCCCATTCTAGTATTTCTTAATTTTAAGCAAAATCATAATTTCAGTCGAAGATCGCCGAAGCCGCAAATAAGATTGAGCTTCGTGTTATTTGTTATATTATCCGCCTTCGTGGACAGCCGCCTAAATTACACATTCTAAAAAAAGTATATATGTGTGTAATAATTTCAGTGAATAAAGTAAATACAATTTCCCGGGTTCATCGATGAGTTAATAATAACTGAAATGAATTTGCCTTTATTGCTTTCAATTCAGTTAGTTGTTAATTAATAATAGAACAAATTTGTAAGAAAAATGAAATAATATCTTAAGCTTTGCTGAACGAAAAGATAAAGTAATAAAAAAAATCTAAAAGCTCTCAGATTTTATATTACCCCTAACGGGCGTTTTTTAACGTTTTGTGTGTTACTTTTATTTATTAAATATCATGACCTTTGCACTTAAATAATAAAACTCAACAGCAGTATAACAAAATAATTTTAAAAGAGCATAGCGTTATAATTTCCGACACACAGTCTCGCGCGCTGGAGATACATTCTTTTTTCGTGTTGCATTGCCGTTTCTCACTTTGAAATCGTCGAGTTTGTTAATCGAAAATTCGTTAAAGTTTTACAAAATATGAAATAGATAATAAAAAAATTCCAAATTCCAAATTTGGCTTCCAGATGCCCACATTCGAGTGGAAGACTACGTTATTGACTATTTGATGGCTCTAGATACCGATGTTTTATTGCAGAACGAGAAACATACATACATTCATACAGATTCTTCATTATTTAATTTCTTTAAATATAATGCAGGGCTCTCATGTTTGGTGGCGACGATTCGAAAAGTGAAACGCTGTTTATGGTGAACCAACGGAAAGTGCCAAAGCGAAATTAAGGTGTCCGCCGAAAACATGGCGGACGAAAATGTCGCGGAGAAAACAACACAACTCGAAAACGTCGTAGGAAAAAAACATCGTGGGAGAAAAGAAACCAAAGAGAAAACACCGCAGTTTTAAAACATCGTAGTTCAAAATATCGTGGTCGAAACTAAAGCGGTTCAAAAACTTTGCAGTTAAAAACGTCGTCGTCGAAAATATCATGGTAAAAAATAAAATATCGACAAATCATTACATGACGATAACATCGCACATATGTGTTTCTCAGGTTTTAAAAGTTATAAGCGCATCTTCGCATAATGATTTGGAAGCGCAAGAAGGAAAGAGGGATATTTTTACTTCTACATATCATATTTTTGAGTGAACTTATAAATTTTTGCTGAAAATGTAAGAAGGAAATTTAAGCATTTAAAAATAGAGAATGAGTAGGAAATTAATGGAACTAAATGTCACTTAATAGAAATTTTTAATTTACATATGTAATTACCAAAGTTATTAATAAATTAATCTTTTTAATTACAATTTACAATTTAATAATTTACATCTATGCCTTCTCTGAGATTCGAGCCCGGGCCCTTCGATACGGCAGTCAGAGTCACTAACTAATTTGGTTACAGCCGAAAACATTGCGGCAAAAAAATCGCGGACGAAAACGTCTTGGAGCAAACAACGCAAGGCGAAAATATCTTGGTACAAAACATCGTGGGAGAAAAGAAAGCAAAGAGAAAACATCGCAGTTCTAAAACATCGTTGTGCAAAATATCGTCGTCGAAAATAAAGCGGTTCAAAAACCTCGCAGTTTAAAAACATCGTCGTCAAAAATGTCGTGGAAAAAAATAAAGCACCTGCAAATCATTGCATCACGATAACATCGCATACATGCATTTTTCAGCTTGTAAAAGTTGTAAATGCATGCTCGCATAAAGATTTGGAAGCGCAAGAAATGTTAGCGACACTGTAAGAATAAACGGAAACAAAACAAAATATAATTTTCACCAAAATAATATCGGATTAACAAACGTGAAAGAAAGTAATTTTATGATTAACTAAGCAGTTTTTTTAGATGTAACTTCATGTAGTTATTTGTCTTTCTTTTTCTAAAAATTTTTAGAGTGTAATTTTCATGAAACATTAAGAGTAAAATTTTTAAAAAATAAAAATTCATTAATGACCTTTGTTAATTAACTGTGCAAATTTAAAATTAAGGGCTATAAGTTGCATTAATTTTCTAGTAATTTTAAATTCTTAATTAAGTTTCTTTATTACGTTTTCAGCAAAAATTTATTAGTTCATTCAAAATATAAAACATAAAAGTAAAAATATGGCTCTTTTCTTCTTGCCTTCCCAAATCATTATAAGAAAATGCATTTATAGATTTTAAAACCTGAAAAACGCATGCGTGCGAAGTTATCGTCATGCGATGATTCGTAGGTACTTTATTTTTTAGCACGATATTTTCGACGACGATGTTTTTAAACTGCGAAGTTTTTGAACCAGTTTATTTTCGACGACAGTATTTTGTGCCAAGATGTTTTAGAATTGCGATGTTTTTTATTTGTTTTCTTTTCTCCCACGATGTTTTGTATGAGAATGTTTTCGCCTTGAGCTGTTTTCTCAGCGACGTTTTCGGCCGCGATGTTTTCGGCGGACACCAACAAATTTACATGCTGGGAAGCTTTAATTATTATTTAATATTTTACACAGTATTTAGCATGGTTTGCGGAAAACTACGTTTTTGGTCAAAGAACTCAGAAAAGTGTTTTTTTATATAAATCTTCTTCGATTTACGCAACATTAGCTCATGGAAAGTTCATAAAGATGCCATGCGTCCAGACACTGGGAAAAACAGGTATATTATGTACATAACTCGATCAGTAAGCGGTCATATTTAAAAAGTGTTCAAACCGTAAATCTACTTCACATTAATTGTTAAACAACATAAGCCAGAATGAGTGATTAGTCGACCACACGCTACTTTTCACTTCTACTCATTTTTCACTAAAACTTAAAACGCAAAATATTCACCGCAAGATGCAAGCATGAATTAATAATAAGATCTAAAAAATGTTCCGAGCATAGTAATTTGACTTTTGAGACATATTTCAGTAATTTTTCAGCTGCATATATTTTCCACCTCTGGAGACTAAACAATTTGCAAGCTCACGCCTCTGGGACTATTTAGTATTCACATAAAGCAAAGCTCATTAAGAAGTAAAGACTAAAAAACTAAAAAAGAAGGTTCTTTGAGGAAAAAAGGTTTAGTTGATGACTAATTTTCTAGCACTGAGCGTGAGAGTGGAGTTGCAGCCGAGGTTGCGTGATTTATGCTGAACTCCCATGTTAGTTGCATTCGATTCATTGTTTGCGCGAACATGACACATTCGAGGCACGTATATGCACGACAATTGAGTCGTCATTTCTGTAGTAAGGGGTGTTTCTTTCTGGCTGGTGATTCGTTATACTCTGTCAAAACTCAGTTGCAGTTGTATTTTCACTGAGGTTGAAAGAGTTTATGATAAATAAGACTTAATGTTTAATTTCAGATAAAAGATTATTCTTGTTTTCCAGACGTCTATTATTCACCATTCAACCAAAGTTAATAATCCCTATGGATTAACAAGGATTTCTAAGAAATGTGCACTGCCTCAAAAAGTGTTGCATTATAGAAGAAACTTCAAATAACATGTGCTGATATTTTCTTCGAAAACTGCAGATAAAATTCAGGTGCTACTTTAAACGAAGCCGCTTTCAATTGCCGAATACTATACACACTTAGTTCTATTTCCGAGGGACGTTTTACTTGACTTTTATCTTAAAATATTTGTGAAGAAAGTTTATTTCTCTCCTTTTTTAGTCTGACACAGTTTTAATGGAGACTTCATGTGATTTTAATTCCAGCAAAATTATTTGAATTTACATTAATAACAAAGGTGTAGCTTTTATGGTTACACTAGCGTGCTGCTGCCAAAACAAAATTTATAAGTTCTATGCACACCTGAAAAGAAAATGTATCAAAAAATTTCCATATGAATGAAATCAGTTCATTTTTTCCAAGCAGCAGCCAAATCGTAAAAAATTTTTTTTGTTGCCAAACTAGGAAACAAAAACTTTTGACACTTTAGGTTAATACGTTATATGTATGACGTCATGATTTAAATTTAATGTAATATAACAACTTTTTCTCATTATGAATAAAAGAATTAACGTGGCAATACCACATTGTGTCAATTATCTTAACCTAAAACAAAAAAGTTGCCGACAGCAGCTATTTATTTAAAAAGCTAAGTTTAACAAAAACATTTCAACATAACAGTGAGGTCATATGAAATCGCCTGCTTTCTTCAACCCGAGAATATGACCTTACATAAAGATAATGTGTTTAGTGTTTGGCAATGCTATTTTTATTTCATATCTTGTAAAACTTACAAATTTTTTAGTAACAAACTCTACGATTTGAAAACGAGCAGTGGTAACGCTTTTCGAAGTAAAGCAGATTTTTATCTCCAGCGCGCGAGACTGTTGCAACTCGATAAAATGAGGGCGAAAATGAGCGTTTTCAGAGTTTTTAATTAATATCTCTGCTAATTACACAACAGAGAATTTACATCAATTTATATGCATACGACAATTACAAGTCGTACGAAGATGAAAAGTTTGAAATGGCTTCCCACAAATTTTTAGAATCCGATGAGGTACTTCTCTCGTAACTCAACTCCCCGCCGTTCCGAAGGGACGGACAAGCAAAAGACAGACGCGCAATAGATTTTAATGCCAGAGATTTTTTAAGTAGTTTTAATTTTTAAAGTGCAAAAGATAGTACTAAGTTTCGAGAATTTTTCTCAATGCATTTATTATGCAGATTTGATAACTTCGAAATCACGACATATTTTTTCTTCCTTTGCATTTCATCTTTAAGGTTTACTAAATTTTGCTAGAAAGTAACCTAACAACTTTTATGATCTTGTAGAGACATTACATATTTTTTTAAGGCAGGAGATGCGAAAAATGAACAATTTCCCCACCGGGACTCGAACCTCGGACCTCTCGAATACGCGCCGAGTGTGCTGGCCATTACACCACGAAGGCATGCTAAGAAGACGGGACCTTACATACTCCCCCTTTTAAAAAACGACTGGAGGTTAGCAGACCCAGTCGCCAAATCCTGGTGGTGGAGAATCAACATCCACCAAGCTTTTAGTCCATGCTCCACTGTAGAGACATTAGATATTTTTGGAAAGCAGGAGCTAAGAAAAAAGAGCAATGCTGTCGCCGGGACTCGAACCTCGAACCTCTCGTATACATGCCGAGTGTGCTGGCCATTACGAATGCATGCTAAGAAGGCGGAAGAAATACTTTATAATCTTATTTAGAAAATACTATTCAAATAATTTTCCCATGTGTTCACGATTCGGCTATGCAAAACAGAAAAAGGAAAATATGTCTTTAAGAAGTTTTCTTCCCTTCCACTTTCGTAGTCTTCAGTTAATTACGTCATACATTCTTCCTGAAGCATAATTTATTTTATATATGCACATATAGCTACAACCTTAAAAAATACGTAAGTATTTAGATTTATCAGAAATAAAAAATGTATCTAGTTAAAGACTTCTACATAATTTGTTTAAAAGCAATTTTCCATCAAGCCATGTTTTCGCATCTTCTACTGTAGCGTTTCTTTAACTTTATTTTCTCCCACAATTTTGTGGTCATTTATCGAAATGTATGAGAATTTGATATATATTTTAAGCATGAATGCAATTATTGACACTGAAAGCCTATTAGAGAATCGATATCGTCTGTTACAAAAAGCAGATCTTTATAAATCAATATCGTTAAATCGAATTTAAATACTTAGGTGCGACAGTTACAGTATTTGTTATACAGTCGGTTTGGAACTCCAGTCCTAACATTTTCATCAACTTTTCTTTAGGCTATTATTTTATTACAGTTGGAGTAAATCAAAAAAAGTTTTAGTTTTCAATTTGTTATAACTTCTGGGGTAACTTTACAATAAATGACGCCGTAAAACTCATACAGAACAATCATAACTCTATCAGAAATTTAAGGGCTTAACACAAAATTTCAAAGCGAAGTTGTATCTTTTATTTACCAATAACGCTCGCATATGCGTCATTATTCCAATGAAGGTTTCTTTTGGGATAATTACAGTACGTTTATAGACAATCTACAGCTGCACTAAATGAAGATTTTCCTTAGATCTTAATTAAGTAGTGTCAATATTCAATCAAAATTCATTACGGAACAAAAATATTAGCATCAAAATAATTGGAATACATCGAGATGAAACATATTTGAAAGCAACGCACAAAATTTTTCTGCAAGTGCTCTTGTAACGCAAAGTAATAATTGCTTTCTTTCAGCGTTTCAGAGTTCAAGTCGCATTGCTGTTCTATTTCTTACCGTTCCAATAAAAATTTTACATAACACTGATAACATTCCCCCCTGCCTATAGTGTTATAAGGTATTTCTGCGGTCTTCTTGGCATACCTTCGGGGTGTAGTAGTCAGCACGTTCGACGCGTATTCGAGAGGTCCATGGTTCGAGTGCCGGCGAGGGCATTGTTCATTTTCCACATCTCCTGCTTTCAAATAACCTAATGACTCTACAGTGGCGAACGAACTAAAAAAGGTAGTGGATGATGATTCTCCGCCATTAGGATTTGGCGAATGGGTCCCCCCAACCCCAGTCGCCCTTTAAAAGGGGGAGTATGTAAGGTATTTCTCCCGCCTTCTTGGCATGCCTTCGTGTTGTAGTGGTCAGAACGCTCAACGCGTACTCGAGAGGTCCGTGGTTCGAGTCTCGGCAAAGACATTGCTCAATTTCCACAACTCCTGCTTCCAAATAACCTAACGTCTCTACAGTGTATGTGTAATTCTTGCAGCAATATTATATGATGAAATCAGAAAAACCATCTTCGAACGTATTCGCAAAAGGTAATATCTTAGAGTTTATAAAGTTTATTGTATGTTTTTCATAATGAAAATTTCAGTAAAATCTGTCATTGGATTCTAGTTCTAGTATGAAGTATCAAAGCATATCTAAGTGTGCTTCTATTCCCCTTCAAATGACTTTTCTGAGATTATCTCTGGGATCACCTCTCTAAAATTGAACTTTTCAATTTTTTCTGCGCTGGACGAGAAAAAATATTCTTTAGGGAAAGGAATACTTTAATTGCATTACTGCCGTTTTGTTTTTATAGCTTCAAGCTTCGTAATTTATTGGGTAATAAAGAATGTTTCATTAGACTATTTGAAATGCGGAAATGAAACTTTTATAAACCTTATAAACCTTTACTTTTACTGCAGAATAGTAATCGCTTAAAACATATTTCAATCACTTTTTGAATTAAATCAACAAAACAAACATTCATTAACTTTAGATCATGCAATTTCCGAATAACTATGGAATTTCAGCAACCAAGAGAAACATGTTAATCAGCCAGTTTCAGAAAAGCTTTACATTCTATTATAGTGTAATAATGTTCAGAGATAGAAACAGGTAAAGGTATACTGGGCTTACAAAATTGCTATGCTTTAGCATATCTCATTTTATCTGAACCAATTTGTAGAGCCATTTCGCATAAACACGTTTTTTTGGATACCCATGATTAGGTGGTTTTTCGTAAAAAACGTAGACGTTTCACTTTTGCTCACATAACGTTCGATAATATTATTTTAAAGTAAAAATTAATCATTTATCATTTTTGATAATAATATCATTTTAAAGTAAGTTTGCGTAAAGAATATCCACATAAACATTCAAATTCGCACTCTAAGCTTCCTATTTTCGTTTAAATCACGAAAAGGGAATAACATGCATTTGCATTTAAAAATTAATAATAACAATTAATAATAAGAAAAGAAAAAAAAGTCTGAAAGATTTCAGATTTTAAATTACGTCCAAAGGGGCGCTTTTTTAACATTTTGTGTGTTACCTTTATTTCTTAAATATCATGTTCTTCGCACTTAAACCATAAAATTCAGTTCAAGAACAATATCGCAAAATAATTTAAACTGAGCATATCTTTAAGAATTTCCGATACACAGTCTCTCGCGCTGGAGATAAAAATGTCTTTTCTCTACAACGTTGCCATTGCTCGCTTTGAAATTCTTGAGTTTGTTGATAAAAAATTCGTTAAAGTTTTTCAAAATAATCGATAATAAAACAAATTCCAAATTTTAAATTTGGGCTTCCAAATGCCCATATTCGCAGGAGGATTACGTCATTCAAAATTGGATGGCTCTAAGTACTGTCGTTTTATCACAATGCGAGAAACGTACATACATTTATGCATATTCTTTATTATTTAATTTAATCAAATATAATACAGGGTGATAATATTTGGTGGCAACAGTCTGAAAAGTGAAACGGGTATTCAGAGTGATTCGACGCAAAATCGCAAAACGAAAACATTAGTCCTTCAGAGACAAAGACCCTTTGGTCTAATAAACAAATAAATAAAAAATTATATTTTATTGGAAATTATGGAAATTTAGTTGACATTGTTAAACCAGTCTCATAAATAAAATTGGAAAGCACATTAGGAAAGTTAACAGGCGCAATTAGTAAAAAATATAAAGATTTGAATACTACTACTACTACAACTACTACTACTACTAATTATTATTATTGTAGCGACACTTATCATATCAATGACAAATGCAAGTTTCTATTTCGGAAATACTTTCTTGAATACTGACGAGAACAGTGGCAATCCATTAATAACTACCATAATAAACCAATCTCATAAATAAAGTTAGAAAACTCATAACGCAAATTAACAGGCGCAATTAGTAGAAAATATAAAACCTTGAATATTACTACTACTACCACTGCTACTACTAATAATAATTATTAGAGTGACATTTAGCATATCAATGACAAATGGAAGTTTCTATTTCGGAAATACTTTCTTGAATATTGCCGAGAACAGGGGCGATCCATTATTAAACCTTCTCATTATGTGGCAAACATTTACGTGGAATGTATTATAATATTTATTTTACAGAGCTAAACTGAAATCTTGATGATTTCATTTCTGGCTGCTTATTCGTTTTCATGGAGCTTGGGTTTAATTTACATAATTTATGGACGAAATTTTTTTTAGATTTTCAAGTTTATATTTCCTTCATACAATTTAATAAGAATCTTCATTTACTGCATGAAACATATTCTAACCTTTAAATAACCAAACAATGAATTTAAGAACTGTTTGGAGCTAAGTATCACTTGCTAACGAATTAATATTCTGCTGTTTCATAAGTTAGCGTCTAAGCTTTGTAATAATTGTATTAGTTTACGTAAAACTATTTGGAAGATAAATTTTGCATTTCGTGTTAATTCTGTTTCGTTAATCTCATATTTTCTGGACTCACATTGCAACAGGAAACATTTGCTTACTTGTAATAATACTGAAAAGAAGGAATTTAATTTATCGAATTGCAGAATTTGTTTTAGCCATTCTTTAAGTTCATACAGGGTGTATCAGTACAGGTTACAGGTTACGGGGGGCACGGGCACTGTCCCTTTACCGTAGTGGTTAATCAGGTCCTGCACCATGCCCACCACTGTCTAGAGCTGTAAAAATGGGATTTCACGCTCAGCAGGTGAACAATATACTTAACTTCATTAGGTACATGCCCAAACAGGGGGCTTGAAGGGTGTATCAGTACAGCGGTAACAAACTTTCAGGAGAGAGAGAGTACACCTAGACGATGAGAAAGCACATCGGAATACATGGTCGGAAACGCTTTCCTGGCGCTTTAGTGACGACACAAAAGTCAAGAAAGAAAGGACACGATCGGGGTGAGAAAGCATAATTATTATTCAGAATACAACAAAAACAAAGAAAACCTACATAAAAAAGACAACGATTATCATCAAAGAAGGCGTTCTAAATTACGACCCGGACCGTGATGCAGGAACCATATGTCATGCATCTTTCATGCGATCATCCATTCGTGATGCACATCTTCCATGCGCCAGAGAAGTGAGGCCTGCATCACGGTCCGGGGTCATAATTTCGAACACCTTCTTTAATGACGATCGCTGTTTGTTTTAGTTCTTATTTGTAGATTTTTGCTGTATTAAACATACTAAAACATGTTTTACCGCTGCACAGATGGCACCTTGTATATAAGCTGCTTGGCAATTCCTTTTAAAAAGCCAATTTCGTAATAATTTTATTACTATACGGAATATTTTTTTCTAAAATAGATTTTGCATTTAGTGTTACTCTTTCTTTACTCTTATGTTTTCTTGACGTATTTTTTACATCAAATTAGCGGGCTATTCTTTTACTGTTTGTAAACTTATATTGTTGCGTTTTATGGGTTTCTGGATGAGTGATTGACGACAACACTGGGTGAACAAACAAAACACAATTTATTCGTCAGTATTACTTAGTACAGTTCCAGAAACACGTTTACAGCCGCCGAAAACCTACGATAAACGCGTTGAAACAGTTAGCAACACAGCCTTCAGGCTATCAGGCTATAACGGTGAACACAGCGTCACGGCAAAGCACTAAAGTACGGCTCCCGACTCGGTCGATCGCTCTCGGAACTCAAGACCCTACTGCTGAACTCAACGTACTCCACGATAAACTCAAGATACACTGCTATTCCGCGTACACACAGGTTTATATAGCTTTTGACTTGACTTGAGAACATTCTGGAGTAAGGGGTAAGAATTCGTTCTAGAATGTTCTCCTTCCGCCTATGGCATATCGCCAATTTTGTCGCCAAATGGGCGACTTCGCGCCAAATCTGAGAACCCTGCCACTCATTGCCATCTTCTGGCAACGCTAAACAATCCTTGCGGGGAAGCAATCTTACCGTGACTGGGCTTTTCGTAAAAGTAAATTTATTGTGTTCTTAGAATTCCATTCTAAAAATTAGGCTAAGATTCGATAGACAGTTATTTTTTCCTCTGGTGGTTGGTATAACTTTTTAATCCGGTTTATTTATACCTTAATTATACTTTACATGTATTTTGTGTGTGTGTTTTTTACCTGTAGGCTAAGTATTTTAAGGCATTTATACAATTTATTTACAAATTAATTTTATAATTTTTAAAATATGAAAATAAAACTGTAAATTGGTAGATATTCGCAATAAAATAATTTTTGGAACCAAGTGACTGCATACCGAAATTTTTGCAAAAAGGTGGTTTCTTAATTTTATTATTACATACGTAACATTATACGTACATACGTAACAATAATACGTATCAACGTATTATTACATAACGTACCCTCCCCAAAAGATACATTTTCCATTTAACTGTTCATTTTTTTCTGTTAATATTACTATTTTCTTGCTATACGTTTAGTTCCGAAATAGTGCAATATCAATGGCATCTTAAGATCAGTATGAACGTAAAATGGCATTAAAATTATTAACTGAAAAATTTAGCAGGCTTTTCCTTTTGTCATTTTAACACATATGTTTCATAAATTTGCAACGAAAATAGAAAGCAGGAAAAAAATACTACAAAAGCAATGATTTGGTTTTAATACGGCACTAAAATTTTTGTGCTTTTACTGCTAATCATGTCAGAAATGTGACTTCTCATCAACACTTTCAGATGTAAAAATGAAACAACAATATACGAACTGATGTGGTTTCGGAAAAGTTTGTTTAATATAGATATTGCCTCACGCTCTTCTTTGTTGCATGAATCGTTTTTCCAAGTTTTTAATATTCCCTTTTTTACTTCTTTCTACGAAGCAAAAGCATTGTAATTGCGAAAAATTTCGGGTATTATATTTCAAAGAATATATCTCCATTTTGACTGGTATCAAATGCAATTTAACGATGTTTTTGCTTGACATTTTTACGTAAGGACAGAGCAAAGGACTCTTTTTCCCAAAACGAATTGTAAAACTGATTTAAAATAGATTCTGAAGAGATCTTTTTGTGGCGTCTGTGATTGCATACGTATATATGTATGTATGTATCTAGCATAATTCAAAAACGAATAGCCTCTGAACTTTGAAATTTTGTATACAAGACTGCTATAACATGTAGATGTGAATCTACTATTTTAGCTGCAATCGGCCACAACAAAAATATATATACCATATATATATATTACTTATATACACACACTATGTTACTCGGCTCCGTGAGCTCAGTTATTTTTATTTTTACATGTTGGTAAATTGCGCATTTTTTGCTTTAAGAATGATTGAATTATATTGTTCTGATCTTCCGGTTAAGGTTTTTATGCCTCTAGTTAACCTGCATGAAATATTTACAGAATAATCAACAATTTAAAAGTTGTTTAAGTGCGGCTAAGCCCAATTATTTTTTTCATAGCAACCATACTTGTTTACATTTGAAACTTAGCAGAATAGCGAATTTGTTGCCAATCTAGAGAAATTAAGCTTCGCAACAACAAAGATAACGCCATCTTTTATTATTGCCAATTAAATCACACTTACCACATTCCGGGATTTATTCGAGGAAATCAGTGTTTAAGATTTACTTCCCAATTTTTAATAGAGTTGTTTTGAGTTTTAATGTATTTTTGCCTTGTCGCGAACTGAATTAACTCAATGACAAATGCTGAATCGTCTGTGTAAAACTGTGTTTCTTTTCTTTTTTTTTCGTTGCTGTTTATTTAATTTCTTTCATATACAGTTTTAGATTTATTATAGTATTTGAACAGAACACGTGGCAACGATTAGGTAATTCTTCAGATGATATGCATAATTTTTGTGCATTCCGAGTTAGGAAATGAATAAGATGTAACGCTGTTAAGTGAACCTAGCGTTAGGGTGTCGCTATGGTAAAGAAATAATAGTGAATTTTAAAGAGTGCATTTATTCTATTGTGGTTTATGCGCTATCGAAGAAGTAGATTTAATTCAATAAAATAACTTTAAATGAAATGCAAAATGCGTATAATTTAATATTCCGTATAAAGAAATCATGTGGTGTACACATCAGATTTTTTCAGTAAATTATGTTAACTTTTCTGATACTTTGTGTTTCATATGAAAACAGTTTTCTTCCTCTCCCCCCCGTTTGAACAACGGGTATACTGCTAGTGCAACAAAAATTAAAGCAATAATAATAATTCAAAGTCGTTGAGGTGACTGATATTTACTGATTTAATGATTTTTCCGCGTCACTTCTGTTAAACATAGTTCATAAATCTTTCTTTCTAGAAAGAAACATAGGAAATGTAAATTTACATGTGTTTAAGTGGAATTCCCACTCAACAAAGTATAACCCTCGTAGCTGCACACTTATAGGAAAATTCCAAAAACATTTCACACTTCTTATGTCCCATGCAGCCGTAACGAGAGCGTTGCGCCCCTTCTCTTCCCTCCTCCCCTTCAAATCAACGTCGAATATCCCCTCTTTCGCTTTATTCATCACATCTATCAAAAGTCATTACTACGTATCAAAGCGTGACGTTTTAGACGGTTGATCCCTTTTGATACTTGGGAACCTCCCGCTCCCCCCGCGTTGCGGGTGAGTGATTCTGGCTGCCCCCCACATCGTTGATAACCGCCGGAGTTTGTCATAAATCCGCTCAAAAAGCAGCCACGGTGAGAACAGTAAACTGATATAGTTGGTGTCCATAATGCCCATTTAACACCGCAGTGTTACTTTCACCCCCATTTTGGTTCCCCCTGGAAGGGAGACGGAGGAGAGAATCCCGTGCTCATCATTGTGGGTATTGTGGGAGATCACGGTCTGTAATAAGTGAGACAGTATTATCTTTCAATTATCTTGATCCTTATTTTCGGTCCGTGGTTCATGCTCTCAGATCCCCTCTATATAGTCATACATGGCTTTATCTGAGTTTTCAGGATTTCTTATGATCCGATTATAGCGGGTTCTGAATACAGACCGTGAACTAGTTTGCAAAATAAATCAATTCTGGCTTTTATTTAGCAAAGAACGCAACACTTCACTTTATAAGAAAATTTGATGCGCAAGAGTTACGGTTTATAATAGCAAATTAGCACTTATTACATAATTTCATCTAATAGAAACGCACATTTGCAATGTAAGAAAAATCTGATCTGTACACCACATGACTTCCCTCTACGGAATATTAAGTTATACGTAATTTCCCAGCATTTCATATAAATATATTGAATTAAAAGTTAACGAATTTTGAATTAAATCTACTTCGTCGATATCGCATAAACCACAAATAAATACAGTCCAAAAGAATAAATACAGTCTCTAAAGTTCACTATATTTATTTACCATAGCCACACTTCGGCGCTAGGTTTACTTAGCAGCGTTACATCTCATTCATTTTATAACTCAGAGTGAATGAAAATTATAGCATCTGAAGAATTACCACAAGTTCTATTCGAATACTATAATAAATCTAAAACGATGTATAAAAAAATTAAACGAATAAAAAAGAAACAGTTTTTCACAGACGATTCAGCGCCGCTTGCCTAATGCGCATGCGCTACTAATTAATTCGGTTCTCACTTCGCGGTAAGGGAAAAACACATAAAAATTCAAAATATTTTCATTAAAAATTGAAAGATATAGAAAACATAAAACACCAAGTACAATTAAAACAATTGAAAAAATAATTTTTCCATTTAAAATTACAATTTGTACCCAAAAACAAGCTAATATCTTAAACGATGATTCCAGAATGAATCAAGCATGATTTAATTCGCCATGATAAAAGAAGACGTTACTTTGTTGTTGCGAAGCTTAGTTTTTCTAAATTGGCAACAAATCCACGATTCTGCTAAGCTTCAAATGTAAACAAATATGGCCGCTATCATAACCAAAAATTAGGCTTAGCCGCACCACAATTATTGCATGCAGGTTAACTAAAGACATAAAACTCATAACCGAAAGACAAGAACAACATAATTCAATCATTTTTAAAGTAAAAAATGCGCAAATTACAAACTCATAAGAATAACGAAACTGAGCTCACTGAGTCGAGTAGCAAAGTTGATATATATATTCATATATTTATATACTTTTGGAGCGACTGATTGCAACCAAAACGCGAAGTGCACATTTACATGTTAAAACTGCCCTATATACAAAATTTCAACTTTCCGAGGGTATTTGTTTTTGAGTTATGCGAGATACATGCATATGTATATACGTATGTACGCTCAGACACCACGAAAAAAACCTCTTCAGAATCCACTTTAAATCAGTTTCATAATTATTTTGGGGGAAAATAGTCCTTTATTCTGTGCTTACGTACGGATGTTACTTAAAAACATCGTTAAATTGTATTCGATAGCGGTCAAAATAGATATTTTCTTTGAAATATGGTACCCGATATTTTTCGCGATTACAATACTTCCTTTTTACTTCGTACAAGGAAGTAATAAAAACAACCGTTACCTAGTACCATAGGAAAACCTCTCACATGTCACTGTGGGAATTTATTTAATTACTTTAACAGTTACTTTATGTTGAAGTAGCTTTCCTATCGCTATGGCTTTCAGCTCACACTTTCTTGACAGAATGTAAATTTACTAGCACGCATGTATTCAAATGAGGTAGAAAGAAGGTAGTATTTAAAGGTTCTGTTAGGGAAAATCAGAGCGTGTTCTGCCTGCCTGAAGGCTGCGTTGCTATCTTTTGATTACTATCGTTTGATTTTCTAGCGATTAGACTTCTGTGGCACTAAGCTATTATTACTCTTTCGCTTGTTTACGCCGACCTTTTCGATTTAGAGCCAGCTTGCGCGAAAGTTAACACGTGAAGTCATTAGAAAAACCTAACTTCATTTAATTTTAAGTTATTCATTACCTTTTCAGTTATGGCCTCTTGTAAGCGCCAGTTGGCGCCATCTGTGAACTTTCTTTGAGTTAATAAAGGGTTCTTCACACCCTTCTTCTGATTTTATAGTACTTAGTGATTATTCACTAAACAGTCTTCTAACGTCGAGTTCAGTTTATGATAGCCACACATACAAGACGTTATAGCACATATACTATTATGCAGAGGTATAGTATCAGCGGTTATCTGTAAATTTAAAACTGGAAAAAAATATCATTTTTTATCATTCATGAAGTAAAATTCTTATTAACTGCTTTTCATCTCTAGGTATGTATTAAACCTTCGACTTTAGAGTCAAAAATTTAAAAACAAAACGATTTGCACATTGCCTCGTTCGGTTTCTGTCTACCCCTTCGTCACTATTATGAGAGGACAATTCATGCAAAAGAAGGTATGGCATTCAGTCGATGAAACTCGGGCAAAAAAAGAACTCCTTAGTTCCTATCTTTGGATATAGGCGAAAACATCGCGAACGAAAATATTGCAGATAAAAGAGCACGAAGCGAAAACGTCGTCGTACAAAACTTAGTGGAAGAAAAGAAAGCAAAGAGAAAACATGACAGCTCTAAAACACCGTAGCACAAAGCATCCTGGTCGAAAATAAAGCAACTGGGAAACTCCTCAGTTACAAAACATAGCAGTCGAAAATATCGTATTAAAAAATGAAGCACTTACAAATCATCTCATAATGATAACACAGCAGACCTGCTAAAAGTTGCAAATGCATATTCGGGCAATGATTTGTGAGCGCAAGAAGAAATAAGGAATATTTTTACTTTATTTTTTACTTGGGAATTAACTGAAAAATTTTTACTGAAAAATTAAGCAGGAAACTTAAGCAATAAAAAACTGAAAATGAGTAAAAAATTAATGCTACTTGCAGCATTTAACAGAATTTTATAATTTTATAATTAATTAAAGAATTTTAATAGAGGTAACAACATGCAGTTACCAATCTTCCTTTTCATAATCGTTTTTAAACCATATTTTTCAGAAAAATTACTAATAAAATTTTGTAAAATTGACTAATTAATTAATGATCTTTATTAGTTAACTACATAAATTCTAAATTCTGGTAACTGCTATACCTAGCATTGTTTTCCCACTGATTTGCCGTTTTTGAATGCTTAAATTTTTTTAGCAAAAAATTTCTTAATTAATTAAAAAATATAAAATACAAAATTTAAAATACTCCTCATCCCTTCTTGCGCTCACAAATCATTTTGCGAATATATGAATTTTCAAAGACTGAAAACGCTTGTCTGCAATGTTTTGTAGGTGCATTATTTTTTACCACGATATTTTCGACGACGGTGATTTTAAATTGCTTTATTTTCGAGCACGATGTTTTGTACAATGCACGATGTTTTGCACGATGTTTCGAGCACGATGTTTTGCTCGATGTTTAGAGCAGTGACGTTTTCTCTTTTCTCTTATAAGTTATATCCCTCTTTCGGCATGCCTTCGTGGTGCAATAGGTAGTACACTCGGCGCGCATTCGAGGTGTCCAGGTTCAAGTCCCGGTAAGAGCACTCTTCATTTTTCATGTCTTCGGCTTCAAAATAAACCTAATGACTCTACCTTTCTTTTTCCCCCGATGTTTTGTACGAGGACGTTTCCGGTTTGCGTTATTTTTTTCAGCGATGTTTTTGGCGGACATCCTCTCTTTCATTCCCACAATGCAAGAGAATGGACGAATGGCGTGCTATCGTGTTACAGCTACAAGGAGAGAATTTTCATTGTTTACCTATGAATTTAGCACAATTTGTTATTAGTTCTTAGTATTCTAAGAGGTAAATAAAGTTTTACAGTGTACTATTGGTTTAATTTAAAACTGGATAACCCTTAGTTCTGAAAGTCTTTCAAAATTCATTATTATAGATTATTCTATCTGTAGGACTAAGTATCTTTTTTAGAAACTTAAAGCCCGTCTGTAAATGAAACTGAGAGGTTTTTAAAGCATATAATTACACAGATACTTAGCTCTTGAAATTTTCTCCAGAATAAATGTTAAAAATTATAGATCTTGCTCTTCTTTAATGGGCATGGGCAGTAAATATGAAAATAAGAGCAGAAGACATTCTCAAAGTATACATAACGAAAAAAAATGAAAACTTTTAGATTTTACATTACGCCCAAAGGTTTTTTTTTAACGTTTTGTGTGCTACCTTTATTTATTAAGCATCATATTCTTAGCACTTAAATCACAAAATTCAATTGAATAGCAGTATCGCAAAAAAATGGCAAAACGAAATTAATAGTCCTTCTGGCCAAATTGTGAACTAAAATATTTAAAAAAGCGTATCTTTAGAATTTCCGATACACAGTCTGAAGCTAATTTTTTTTTAACCGTACAGTGTTACCATTACTCGCTCTAAAATCGGTGAGTTTCTTAATCAAAAAATTACAAATGCTTTACAAAATATGAAATAGATAATGAAACAAATTCCAAATTTGGACTTCCAGATGCCCATATTCGGGTGGAGACCTATGTTATTCAATTATTATTCGTCATTGACGGCTCTAAGTACCGTTGTTTTATCATAATGCGAGATACATACATACATTTAAGCAGATTCATCATTATTTAATTTCTATAAATGTAATACAGGGCGATAATATTTGGTGGCAACAACTTAAAAAGTGCTTCGCCATTTATAATGAATCAATGCAAAATGCCGAAACAAAATTAATAGTCCTTCTGGGCAAATTGCTCCTTTGGATTAAAAATTAGTAGTTTATGATGTTAAAGAAAGGTTTTATTTTTGGTCTTTTCAATTGTTTGATAGTGACAGAAAAAGTGCTTAAAATAACGTGAATTTAGCAACCTCACTGTACTATTAGTATCTATTTTGAAACATAAAAGATCTCGATTTTACATATAAGACAAAGTTGACTTTCCGTATATGAACGATCTAAGAGAAATCCCCATTTGATAAGCAAATGAAAAAACTATTTTAAATCGATTCATTTTAAATCTACAGAGTTATTTTAAATCAATAGTAAATTATAAAAAATTAAAAAACTTTTTGATCAGTCGGCTGATACCACAATTTGCATAAATTACTAAATCTAAACAAGAAACGGAAACATAAACAGAGTGCCCCCTGTATATTTCCTGTTGTTCCAAATGTTATAAATTGCATTTTGAAAGTTTGTGCGAATACCATAGAAACAAAGTAGCAAAAAACGATCTCGCACGATTGATTCGATTTATTTCAATCAAAAAGCATAGTCAACTAATACGCAATAGCAAAATAATGTTTTCCTGAAAAACAGCATGTGTAGTGAAGAATGTGAAATCATGTAAGCTTATTGTGAAATTATAATATACCTAAACAGAAATGAGAAAGGTTTGATTCTTAAAGCAAATATGAATTCACGAACTTCCTAATCGAAGAGAAAATTTCTTTTGCAAATCTAATTTTTCCGAAATGTCTTTGATACAATTTAGAGACAATTGGACTTTCAACAAATATTAAATAAACTTAGCATTAGTCTATACTATGGAAAATTTGAATTAAATGTTTCTTAATTACTTCTTTAGATGGTAACTGAACCTACACATCAATTATAACCATGTACAAACACCAAAATATTGTGAGTGAAATGTTTATTTCATTAATTTTGCTAATATCAATATAAACTGCGCAAGTAGAATATCGTCTTTCCACATTAAGATAAATCAATAACTGAATAATTTACCCTGCTGGCCACCGTAAATGCAACACTCTGAAGGAAGCATGCAAATAACATGAAATTTACAACATACATTAGCGGAGGTGAGATATGCAAAGGATTAGAATTTCAGCGCAGCCGCACATCACGCGCACCTGTGGCGCCACTTCAAAGCGCTATTTAAGGCTTGGAGTTTTCGAAGATTTCAAGTTCGGCAATTGTGTTTTTCTTGTGTTTTTTTCAAAAAAACGATCCATTATGCCTCGCAGTAAACAGCGATCATCGTCTGATCAAGTATGCGAGTTCGACAGAGGAAGGATAGTGGCCTACCAAGAGTGTGGATTATCTTTCAAGGAAATTGGTAATCGTGTTGGACGAAACCAAACAACTGTAATGCGGATATGTGATCGTTGGATGCAGGAGAGTACGACGGACCAGCATGTCCGATCGCATGCACCTCAGTGCACCACTTCACGTGATAACAGGAACATTGTGCACATGACAGTGCCGGATCACTCAGTCGCATCACGAACCATAGCTCATCCCATTCAGTCTGTAACGCATCATCCAATGTCTGCGCGTACCATTCGCGCCGTTTACAGCCCAGTGGTCTGTCCGCAAGACGTCCATTGCTGCGTCTGCCCTTGAGGCAGAACGACAGACGTCTCCGCCGCCAATGGTGCAATGAAAGAAGGATGTGGACTGCAGAATGGAATGAAATTGTCTTTACTGACGAGTCACGCTTCTGTCTGCAACACCACGATGGTCGGATTCGAGTCTGGAGACACCGTGGAGAGAGGATGCTGAACAGCTGCGTTATGCACCGCCAAACTAGTTCTGCGCCGAATATTATGGTATGGGGCGGTATTGGATATTACTCTGGCACTCCTCTAGTACGCATTACCGGTACTTTAAACAGCCAGCGCTACAGCTCCTAGGTGTTGGAGCCAGTTTCCCTTCCTTACCTTCAGGGCTTGCCCACAGCCATATTTCAGCAGGATAAAGACCACACGTGGCACGCATTGTCCAAGGGTTCTTCGTCAATCGCCAGATTGAATTGCTTCTCTGCCAGGCTCGCTCTCCAGATATTTTGCCTATAGAAAACATGTGGTCCATGGTTGCTGAACGATTGACCCAGATTTCATCCTAAGCTGCCACACCAGATCAACTTTGGCAACGTATGGAAGCTGCTCGGTCTGCTGTACCCCAAAAACACATCCAAAGTCTCTTTGAATCAGTGCCGAGGCGTGTGGTAGTGGTGATCTCCAGCAATGGCGGCTATTCTGGATACTGATTCTGAAAGGAACCACACTTCACAGAAGTGTATAAATTTAACCATTTGATACTTGATCAACATATTATCTACTAAGTAAATTTTGTTGTGATATCTCTTGTCTTTCTTGGTGCTGCAATTTGGGTGGCCAGCAGTGTATTTAGATAACTGACTCCGAACGTACTTGTACTGTAACATAGTCTTTACGCATAACTGAATTCTGACAATGATATAAACTGTTTAACAGTCTTAACTAATTTTATAAAGAATTTTACTTCATTCGTCAAAACTGATGAAATTTAAACTTTTATTGTGTGTATTTCATTGTTTTATATGGTATGTAGTAGTCTATAAAATTAATACGCAAATACTGCAGCCATCTTTGAAATACACATGATATTGTTACGGAACTTGTATTTAATTTGCTATTTTTAGTAGGTTAGGTTAGGTTATTCAATTATGGCAAAGCACACGAGGGCTATCTGCCTAAAGGGAGGGATGCCTTCGTGGAGGACTTTCTAAGGGAAACTGGCTCGTATACACGTTACACATGGGGAAAACCACGAAAACGCCCATGCAGTCAGCCCGTTCGCGGGATTCGAACCTCGGACCGAACTACCAGTGTTCAGCGTCTTTACCGCTCGGCCGCTGGTGGGCGCCTATTTTTAGTAGAATTATGATTGAAATTGTTTTACTTTCCCGTGCAACACACCGCTTGGCGAACTGTAAGAGAAAGCTACGCCGGAAAAGTAAAAATAGCGTGAATTTAACATTTAATAAATATATTACTTGTAATTCTGTTGTTATCCAGAAAAATCGAGAAAATACCAAACTGTTCTCGCGCATGATTAAAAAGTTTATAAAAGCCGGATTAAAACATCTCAGCTCAGTTGTTGCTATGCTAAGTGTAGTTGTTTACTTAGTGCTGTTATGGATTGCAGCGAATTCGCTTTGAGATCGGATTAGTTTTCTCTGTACTTTGAATCTGAGTTCTGTTTATATTTTAGTAGTTCAAAATATAACTACTATGAGATATTGTAC
This sequence comes from Stegodyphus mimosarum, assembly GCA_000611955.2. Lineage (NCBI taxonomy): Eukaryota > Metazoa > Arthropoda > Arachnida > Araneae > Eresidae > Stegodyphus > Stegodyphus mimosarum. The sequence goes on from KK117499.1 coordinate 358,267, forward strand.
GAATATCTCTGAGGAAATATTTCAGCATTTTGTTTTATTTCTTGTGAAAAGAATAAATTTTATTAACTTTTTATCGACTTGTGCATTCAGTCCATTACGATCCCGTACGCATGCAACAATATTAACTGCCCCATATTAATACAGTTTCTTGAAATTTTTCATATTAAGCCAGAAAGCTAAGCTATTTTAAGGAAAAATAAGTTAATTTTAAGCTCTTTGTGGATATTCAAAATATGACCCTGCTTTTCGACTTCAGAAACAATGTAACTCATGAGCTGACATACCCAGAAAATTTATTCTTTCTATGTATATGAAATACTTATTCAATTACAATTATTTTAAGTTTTATAAACAGCTAAACTTAATTTAAACGCAGTCCTGTCTAGCCTTTGATTTATATCACAAATATTCGCTTAGTTCAGGAGGTATGCAAATTAAAATTTGCAAAGATATTTTGCAAGCTGTGGTTCGACGAATCGTTATGTTGACTGTAAGAACCAGCCACAATCTGTTTGGAAAGAGTTAGAAATAATACAAGGCCCCTTTGATTCCTTTGCTGCACGAAATTGAGTGTTCTCTATGCAATAAAAAGCCAAGAAAATAAACAAACAAACAAAAAAGTATCAAACCTGTTAAATTTTATATTATAGACCAAAGGAAAGTTTTTTCATTTACACACGCATACAATGTTTCGAGAACATTTGCGCTAACTCCCCTTTGGGCTAAAAATATTTAAAAGCAGCATATCTTTAGGGTTTCCGATAGAAAAAATCGCATGCCAAGTATAAAACTGTGCTATTTGGTACAGTGTTGCCACTCTTTGGTTTAAAATGAGTTTTCAATCAAAAATTCGTTAAAGTTTTAAAAAATGCAAAATAGATAATAAAACAAATTCGAAATTTAAAAATTCGGGCTTCTAGGGGTCCATATTCGAGTAGAGGACTACGTTATTCAAAATTTGATGTCTCTAGTTACCGTCGTTTTCCAACAAGGCGAGGAATATGCATACATTCATTCAGATTCTTCATAACTGAATTTCTTTAATACAGGGCGACAATATTTGGTGGCAACAGTCTGAAAAGTGATGTGCCGTTTATAGTAAACAGCCACAGAATGCCATTTCGAGACTATTATCCCCTTTAGGACTAAAAAAAATTATGAAATGTTGGCAAAATGGGCAATAATTTCTTTCTTATAACTAGAACTCTACCAGAAAAATAATTACAAATAAAACGATATTACACGATATTAGAAAATGATATTAGAAACGAAATTAGAAACGATATTAGAAAAACGATATTAGAAAAATGATATTAGAAAGAATAATTGCAAATAAAATACTTACCCTTTTCATAACACCAGTGTCACTCAAATACACAGTAAATTATCTAAAGCGTTTTCTCTCTGTGAATGTATTTCTGTGTATTAAATATCTGTATGCTATACTGCTACTTAGCTGCTGAAGCTTTTAAAAATTTGTGATTTTGTTGTTAAACTGAGTGTGGCATAAGTGTTAAGAAATGACGCTTAATAATAGAGCTAAAAAGAAAAAAAAATAACGGGAGTGAATACAAGAACAGAATGATAGGTATGAGCTCAGCAAGAGCGTAAAAAACCTTAACAAACCCTTTTGGGTCATCGTTAAAATTTGAAGCCTTTCATAGTTTTATTTCTTTAAAAGGAAAAATCTCTTTCTAAAAGTGTAAAAGTGCATACACTATTTTTTCTTCATGAGCCGTTTATGCATTATACTTACGTGTCTTCTTGGCGAACTAATTCAAAAGAGTCTTAAAACAAATGCCTACTTTATCACTTTCTTTGGAATCATAAATTAGGAAAAACATTGAAAAGTAGCTTAACATTTGATGTAGTATTCCATGCCATATTTGGTAGTAAAATTATAGAGTACTAACAAGTTAGAACCCTACAATTGTAAATACAACTTAAAAGTTCATTAGACCCTGCTGGAACTACCAAGCGAGTTATCCATCCGTGTGTGAAAGTAGTACCAAGACTTTAATACCTGCAGGTAGCGGAGATTCATATGTACGCAGAAGTTAGGCCACAGTTAAGCTGAAGATTTGAATACAAAGGTCATTTGTAGCTTTCTAAGTAACAGAAACTTGAATTTACAAATTAAATTGATTCGTAGCCAGTAGTTTAAATTAATGGCCAATCGAAACTCAAGATTTAAATGGCGCGAATTAACTTCAGCTAACAACAGGGCTAATGCCAGTAATACTATTTTAGGAGAGTTGGGAAAGAGAAAGTGCGAATTGCGAGCGTCTTTGTCAAAACCTTTAAAACTTCTAACAAGCCTCATCCACTTATATCTCATTTGCATACGGGTATGAACCAATGAAAGGAGAAGTAACGATACAGATCTAAACCATAAGGAAGTGGGATGATTAGCATAAATCTTAGTTACTTAGTAATCGGTATCGCAAATTCCACATTAATGTCAAATCAGTGTTGGTGTAGATTTGTTTAAGAGTTATAATTTTTTCGTTGATGTATATAATGTGAAAATATAATACAGAATAGTCGATTTTCATTTCGAAGCTGTTATATTATAATTTTGGTAAGTATGTAGATTATAAATTTTAATGGGAGACACTTTCGTATTACACACATAGTGATGTTCATTTTTGCTTCCTTATACGAAGTAAAGGAAGTATTGTAATCCTGAAAAATTCCGGGTATCATATTTCAATGAAAATATCCATTTTGACAGCTATCGAATGCAATTTAATGATGTTTTAACGTGACATCTCTGCGTAAGGGCAGAATAAAGGACTCGTTTTCCTCAAACGAATTATAAAATTGATTTAAAATAGATTCAGAAGAGATTTTTTTCGTGGCGTCTTTTACGTACTTCATACGTACGTATGTATCTCGCATAACTCGAAAACGAGTAGCCTAAGAACGTTGAAATTTTGTATATAGGACTGTTATAACATGTAGTTGTGCACCTCCCTGTTTAGTTGCAATCGGCTACACCAAATATATATATATATATACCCGCTCTGTTACTCGGCTCGTTGAGCTCAGTTTTTTATTTTTATATAATAATAAATTGTGAAATTTTTGTTTTGAAAATGATTGAATTAGGTTGTTTTTATCTTCCGGTTAAGGTTTTTATGCCTTTAGTAAATCTGCACGCAATATTTGTAGAATTATCAACAATTTAAAAGTTTTTTAACTGCGAATAAGCCTAATTTTTTTTTACCATAGCAGCCATATTTATTTACATTTAAAACTTAGTAGAATAGTGCATTAGTTGTTTCTGCACCTTCAATGTTTTTTTGCCGAGTGGGACCAAAAAGAAACTTTTAGTTTTGTGCACCTAAAAGTCTGCCTTCTTGCCTGCTGGCCGAATTGCTTGCTTTTGAGTAGAAACTGTAATTTTAATTGTAAAAACTGTTTTTTTAAATGTTTAAATGTTTATGTTAACAAAACCACAAATTTTTAAAAGCTTCATAGCAGCTACATAGCAGCATAGAATACAGATATTTAATTTACAGAAACACATGGCTCAGAGAGAAAACGGTTTGGAGAATTTGATGTGTATTTGAGTAAGACTGATGTTGTAAGGAGGTAAGAGAGACGTTTTATTTGTAATTATGTTTTCTGGTAGAGTTCCAGATAAAAGAACGAAATTATTGCCCATTTTATCAACAATTTATTACTTTTTTGTCCAAAAGTGGCTATTAGTCTCGAAATGGAATTTGTACTGATACTAATTAGAATATTTAGAATAGGCTGCGATACGAATTAGTACTGATACTAATTAGAATATTTAGAATGGGCTGCAATACGAATTAGTATTGATATTATTTAGAATATTTTGAATGTGCGGCGAAACGAATTAGTACTGACACTAATTGGAATATTTAGAATGGGCTGCATTACGAATTAGTATTGATGCTATTTAGAATATTTTGAATGTGCTGCGAAACGAATTAATACTGACACTAATTAGAATATTTAGAATGGGCTGCATTACGAATTAGTATTGATACTATTTAGAATATTTTGAATGTGCTGCGAAGCAAATTAGTACTGATACTAATTAGAATATGTGGAATGGGCTGCGATACGTACTAGTACTGATACTAAATAATCTTTCCCATATTTTATGCCTATATTAAGCAGTGATAATACAACCGCATTACAGCATCGTTTCTTTCTTTGAAGAGTTATTAATCTCTCTTGTGGGATTTCTAGCAGTACATTCAAGATTGTTTTTATTCTGTTATTTATTTTTACAACATAAATAGATGGGGAAAAAACCCACTGGGAATGATGCAGTATTTACATGCACGTTTGACCTCGTTATGTAAAGCTCAAAGCGCTCTCTTTCTTTTTCTTTCCTTTTCGGTGCAAGGAAAAACCAAATCTTTCACAATTATGACAGACTGGCTCGATTTTTCATTCTTCGTATCCATCACGGGATATCACCTCTTCCAAGAAATGGAGTGTCTCGCGTTTTCTTCTTGCCAGGCCGTAGTACGTTAACCATCGCGTCCATATGTCATGATTAGAGCCTATCTGTCAACCAGTTGATTTGTTAGAAGTCGAGGCAGGGCCAGTTAGCACGCAATTTAACCGAAAGATCAGCAACTCTGCACGTGTCCGGATTTATTTCTTCACGGATTTTTTTTCATTCTCCCTTTTTCCGTGATGGATCCAATCGTTTTAACGTCGTCTAAGGGACCTTAAGATCATTTATTAAAGACGATTTAGAGTTAGGTTATAACAGAAAGAAATCTCAGTAAAAAAAAAAAGGCTTGCCTTTGATAAAAATTTTGAGAAATTATTCACAAAAGTTAGGATTTTTAGCTTTCTGAATGGACATTTTCTCGTAATTTTTCTAAAGATCACTACTCTTTCTTTAAAAAATGGGGAAATGCTTGTAGAGTCACTAGGTTATTTTGAAGCAGAAGACATGAAAAATTATCAATAGCCTCGCGAGGATTCGAACCCTCCACCTCTCGAATACGCGCCGAATGTGCTAACCGTTACATCAAGAAGGCGTGTTGGAAGGAGGAACAAAATACCTTATATGCTTATTAAAAAATTTTTAGTAATAATTTTACTTAATGATGTAGAGTCATTAAATTTATTTTAGAACACTATGCATGAAAAATATGCAACACCATCACAGGAATTCGAACTCCATACCTTCATGTTGCTAGCCAGACGTGTTTCCAAGTACACAACGGAGGCACGTGGGAAGGAGAAAGAAAATGCTTTGCATACTTCCCCACTTTGCGAGCACTGTTCGGATGCCCCAAAACGAAACTTCCTTGATTTGCCCTTACACCGCTCGGGCAGCATATTTTTCCACAACAATCTTTTGATTTGCTGGGCCTTTTCACTTTTTTACTTAACAATGTTTCTAATAAATTTCTCTAGTAGTTCAGGAGAGATTGGATTGTAAACCAGTTCAAGGACAGGTTCTACTGATTTTCGTTTAGGCTCTGTGGTTTTTTTTTTTTTATTATTGAAAATTTTAAATTCCTTGTGCACATAGTATTACACAAGGTTTACAAAGGTAAGTAAAAGAAAACAAATACAATAACAACACAAAACAATAATAATAAAAAAAAAACGTACAAATTCACAGATGACACGTAAGAGATAAATTTACAGAAGAAAAAGAAAGCCATTTTATCTTGGACAAATATATGAAGAGGGGGAGGAAATGTAATATTCACAGATTTTAACCTAGAAATAAGTTCTTTTCGTCCTTCCTTGAGCTTTGAACAATAGAACAACAAATGTTCGACATTTTGTTCACCCCCGAAGCTGCATGAACACAAGTCTGTACTACTTAATATAAATCTCTTCAGATAAGAATTGAATTTACCATGTCCAGTTAGAAATTGAGTAATTTCAAAATTACACAGAAAGTGTTTATTATTCAATCTGTGAGGAATGGAAGGAAAATATAGTTTAGTTAAGGAGGCATTAGTAGAATTCCTGTATAGTTCATTCCACTTGAGTATTGTATCATCCCTACTTTTGTTCTTGAAAAATGACTTGGGCAGTATCATTGGAGTAATTACTTGAAGATTTGTAGCTTGTTTTGCCAACCAATCAGCCCTTTCATTTACTAGATTGCCAGTATGGCCACGTACATGAGAAAAAATAACATCAACACCTTTGTTGTTAAGGTCTTTAAGAAGGGCATGAGAAGTGACAATTAATTTGTTACATGAGAAGATATTCCCAAGTGAATATAAGGATGAAAGGGAATTAGTGCGAATAAGAAATTAAGCTCTGTGGGTTGCTCGAAAAGGAATGAAAGAGAAAAACTTGTCGGTAAGTAACCAGATATTTTTGTCCCGATTGTGATATTGGACTCTACGTATCTCCATGTTTTGAAATGCATCATAGTAAAGCTAAATTTTGAAAATAAATAAAAATATAAGTATTGACAAAATATGCTTTTTCCTCCAACATTTATCTCCTGTAATGTGTTCTTTCCATTTTTACACCTCCGTCATAAAAAACCCAACAGTTTTTTTGAATTGTTACATGTTTAACAGTAACTTGAAACAGTTTTGACTGCTTCCTGATTTGAATATAAAATTTTTATAAAAAATATGCTTATTTTTTGTAACAGTATGGCAGAAAAATGAACCTGGGAAGTGGTTAAGGGCAACTGAAAAGGAAATGGCCAAGTTGCCACATCCTCGTGGGGACGATTTTTAGCTCGGGCTTCACTGTTCTGGAGTCATTTTGATTTTTCGATATGAAGAAACGTAAGAAAGCAGCCATTGCCCTCGTTGGAAATCGAACTAAAGACTTTCCGATTGCTAGCCGGGCGTACTATCCAATTACATCACGAAAAGGTAAGGAAGAAGAAACGGCCATAGCAAATTTTAGCCAGAAAAGGTTATATTGCTCAGAGAAGTAGTATTAAGAAGAGATCTAAGAAACGTTTTCGATTATATTAAGTAATGAAGTGTGGAAATAGCGTTAGAGTTACTTTTACTCAACATTTTTAGAAAGAGGTAGGGTTTTAAATGAAAACTTAAAATTCAACAGGGCTTTGCAAGGTTATGAATAATGCTCGAACATTGGCACAAATTTTAGTTTTTTTTATGTAAGCCAAATAAGATAACTAACCAACATTTTCGAAGTCAAAGCTTGAAGAATTAACAGAAATTATAAATACTAATCATTTACCTGCCTTGCAAGATTCAAAAGACACTGGCGTCTAGCTAACTAGCAAATATCTGTCTTCCGAATCGTGGCGAAGCACCGTTGTTTTTTACGACTTTTCAGAATTGTTTGTTGTCATTCGAATTCAGGAAGAAGAAATTGCATTTTAGATACATTTTTTTTTCGATTCGTGTACGATATCTAACGTGTCAGATCTTCTATATTATTAGTTCAGCTTTATTCGTTATTTGGTAAGACTCAATCTGATAAATTTTGGATTTAATTGCACTAAAACATTTTTGTAGACATTTTTGGAAGGTTTTTGACAACATCTATGAAGGTAAATATTTACTAAATGTGATAATAATTACCAATGTTTCTCAATATAAATTTATAATTTTAATAGAATCTGACTTGTTGAAAATTAACAGGTAAATTGATCAGAAATTGATCAGCTCTGACTGGAAATGAAAGTGGGTTTATCTATTCTTTTATCCAAACTACAGGCACTTTAAAAATTCCAACGACATTAGTTTTATTTTAATTTTGACAGTATTGTACAGTATTTTGACAGTAATTTTAATTTTGACAGTATTTGACTTTTTGTAAGGTTCTACTGTCTATCTGTTGTGTAGAATCTTGAGAAATAGTGATTGCACGGAAGAAGGTTTAAAACTGTCCTTTATTAAACTCTTTAAATTATTTACAATGCCTCAACTTGACGCTAACATAGTACGCCTCTCCTTAGGCGGTAACTGAAACAGTAGAAACAAAACTCAAGAATTCAAAATATTAACAAGTAGTAGAATTAAACTACAGGGCTCATGCAATCCTGTATCCTACAGCGCGTAGATGAGTCTAGTGGCAGCAAGATAATAGCTATAAAGCCACGTCCAATCAGCAATAATCGCTAAGCGGAAGCTTGCGTATAAGCACGACAGAATTTTTCCAGTCTCTCTCTCTTTCTACTGGAATATCGGTATTTAAACTTATTCTCCCACTGGTAGAATTTGCATTTCTTACGCTCGCTACCAAATTTAAATATTCTGGCACTGACAATTAGGGGAATGAAGGCTTATAGGAAAGTAACTTAAAATTAAATTTAACTGGTTATTTAAAATAAATATAAATCGCTACAATTTCATATATAAAAATACTAAATAAATACTTCAAATATTATTAAATGTTTTACGAATTCATTTCTAGTTGTAATTCTCGTAATTACATTATTCGCATACTTATTTTTAAAATGAATGAAGGCGAAGCCTCTTTTCTTACATTTAAGGTCCCTTTTTTCTCCTTATCGTGTGCTTTCATGATGTAATTGGAACCCCGACCGGCTACCAAACTGAAAATTTGGAATTAGCATACCAGCAATACAATTAGATATTTTTCATGTTTCCTGCTCCGACAAATCTACCCTGCTTAGACTCTACAGTGATGTCCGAACGAAAATGTAAAGGAAGAATTAAAAGTATTTTCTCCCTTCTACGGTTTGCCTTCGCTGTGTTACTGAAAGCACGTCCGGCAAGCAGTCGGAAGCTCAGTAATTCAAATCCATGCGAGAGCACTGCACATATTTCATGTTTCCTACTTCAATAAATGTAATGATTCTACAACGCATTAACTGAAGGTTGTTCATAATTCCCTTATTCAAAATATCAGGCGAAGTATGGGAAGCCGGTGAAAAATATAAAAAGCACAAAACTTCACATCCGCAAACTCAGCGGATAATTTTTCTTCTTTGTGCATATGTTTAAAGCTTCATATTTTACTTAAAATTTAGAATACTTAAAATTTTATTATATGAATTCAACAGATTTCATCTCATCAGAGAATATGTATCTTTTAAATGTACTCTTTTCCACCATAACTTTTACATTCGAATTTGACCGATTTTTTCCACAGTAATTTATACCTTCTTTTATAGAAGTGATGAATAATTCAATGTAAAATTAACAAACATATTCTTTTTTGTATATCCAATTTGTTTTTCCCTTTTCAATCTCTTATCCAAAAGCAACTTAGTATGTTCTCAAAAGCATTCTAAATATTATATAAATTTCGGTCATTGAAAACGAAATTTAAATTAAAATGGTTCAACTAGATGTTTAATATTATTTTAATTTTCTTTGAAAGGAAATTCCACCCATAATTATCTGAAAACTATCGAGCTTTCATAGGCCAATTACATATTTGCATACTGCAAACATCACTTTACTGCCTTAATGTCTTTTCTATTTCCAAAGTAAACAGAAATTATAAGTTTATTTTACGTTTGTGTTTACACACGTTAAGTTTTTCATACTTTCCTTGAAAGCATCTTTTGAGCTGAGATAATTATGCATTTTATTGTTGCCAGACACCATTATCTAGTTGCTAAGTTGATGAAACAGATGTAGCGGAAAGGCGAAATTGTTTTAAATCGTGACTTCCTAAGGCATCCTATTAAATTATTTAAAATTCCTTTTAATGGATGGTTCCTAAGCTTATCCTTCTGATACTGTATGCAAAGACTTTCCAATTGACTGCCAAAATTTGTGTAATTTCTTTTCAGGTGTTCAAAACAGTGATGAAGTTTATTTCTAGGAAACTAAAAATAAATGGGGAAGATTTTAATGAAAGGACTCATTTGAAAAAATAAATGAAGAAACAATACCGTGAAACCTTATGATGAAATTTTCAGAAAAACCTAACCAGAGTTTATTTATGATTTACGGATATATACGGCAGACTCCTGACCAATTGGGATAATCCCGGAAATGACGTGCACCGGTAATCCAAAATCACGATAAATTCGACAGCAATAAAAAACATAGGAAAGGGAAGTAATTCATATTATAATTATCATAATACTATTAAGAATTTGCCTGTATTTTTAGCAGTTTAACGTTCAGAAACAGTCCATTTATAAGGTATTTCTCCCGCCTTCTTCGCATGCCTTCGTGGTGTAGTGGTCAGCACACTCGACGAGTAACCGAGAGGTCCGTGGTTCGATTCCCAGCGTAGGCGTGCTCATTTTTCATCTCTACTGCTTCTAAATAACCTAATGACTCTACACAATTAGTTATACAAAGTAAATCAGCATTCCAAACAAGAAGAAGCTCTACAGACAGAAAGAATGACGCTTTGAATTAATATAGAATAACACGCCGAATAAGTATTAATTAATCTGGATGTCAACAACAAAAATCAGTGTTATATATGCTAATTTTTACAGGAATAGTTTCGATGGTTTTACCGAACCATCCTCATCAGCTGTCAAAGAGCAAAATGCAATCGAAACCAGTCCTGTAAAAATTTGCAAATATAACGTTGATTTGTTTTGCTTGACTTCTAGATTAATGACGTTTTTGTTTAAATTACTCTTGCATTTCGATAGGAGTCAATGGGTAACAATATTACGCATTGTTGCAGATAAAAAACGTTGCTTAATATTGTAGATATCATTTGCTATTACTGCTGTTTCCCGACATATTTTTGTGTCCTTTTTATGTCTCCAGCAGAAAGTTTGCTTTGTTCTGATTGCTTATGACAGTAAATTTTCCGTTGTTCCGCAATAAACAATCTTTACTTTTTTTAGACATTTTTTTAAAAATCTGAAACCTGGTTATCTGAAGTTGCCTTGAAGTTCATTTTATGTTCAGATTGCCTGAGTGTTCAGCATAGTGTTGGATAATAACTTTAATAACAGGGATTAGATTATACTCACATTGTTCAATAAGGAACCCGAACATATTTCTGGATTTCTTTTTATGCTTTCACAGATTACTCTTTTCATCTTTGCATAAAAGTTTCGTAAAGTGCAATGTATTGTAACCGCGAAAATTTTCGGATGTCATATTTCAACAGAAATATTAATTTCGATTTCGTTTATTTCGATCGTTCCCGAATACATTAGGACGATTATTTTTGCATGATACCTGCACTTTCGGATAAAGCAGAGGACTGTTTTTTCCACAACGGACTATAAAACGAATTTAAAATGGATTCAAAAGGAATTTTTTTCCTGACATCTGTATACATGTGTGTATATCGCATAACTCAAAAACAATTAGCTGTAGAGGGTTGAATTTTTGTATATGCGACGGTTATAAATCTAGGTGTGCATCTGAGGTTTTTATTGCAAAACCAAATATATAATATATATAATATATATATATATATATATGAAATATAAACATTCAAATTTTCTTATAGGAATATGTATTCCTATAAGATTATTTTCTTTCTTATCTAAATTTCCTTAATATAAACATCTAAATCTTCTTCTTTTTACTTTCTTATTCTTATTATTAGGTTATCGTATCCTAGAAAAAATTGTATAGAGAACTAAAAGTACTATTAGCAAACGGGAGTGAATATTTACAATAATATGTATAAAATACAATATTTAATATTGTTTAATAGTTTGTGGGACCCACCCTTTTATTTCACAGTTCAATGTGAGGAACTTGTACACTGATAAGCGAATAATCGCTTGAGTGTGTGAACAGAGACGTAAGGCTCAAAAAGTGTTCACTACACTTTATTTCTCAAAATAAGGATGAACACAGTCTGCTCCTATCTCGGAGCGTACAGCAAAGCCTCCACTTGGGCTTGAACTCAAATTAATAAGAATTAAAACTCAACTAATGCTTAACTAAAAGATATCGCCAAAGCTATCCGGATTCTAAGTAGTTGGCCCCTAAATCTCAGTTAAGTAGGCGAAGCTATCAAGGGCCTAAAGTACGGCCGAGCGTAATAATAGCTTAGAGAGAAACGTAGCCAAAGGCAAACGCGCGCTAGTCATAAACTCTGGCTCTCTAACGAAGTCAGAAAAGCATCGACTTAAATACTACTCTTACTCATTTATATTAAACGCGTTTCTGAAAATACATTCTGGTAGGAAATTGTAAGCTGAAGCTAGAAGGGATAGTAAAGGTATATAAACTTAAAATAACTGTTACAAAATTAGGATAAACCTTACAAGTCAAAAAACAATATTTTATATTAGTATTTAAACTATTAAAGCTGAAAAATATTTGGCAGATTTGATTCATAAAAGAGAAATCGGAAAAGTAGTAAAAGTGTAAAAAATGTACAATAGGGTAAACAAGTAAAAAACATTAATCATCCTTTACTTATTGCTACAAATAGAACTTTTGAAGGGTAAGTTATTTAAACCAAATATGGATAATTAATGAATGCTACCTGCAAGTTTTATTGTTCATGTCATTTTGAGATCTACTATATAATTGTCCAAAAATGTGAAATATTATTTCTTTTATCTCAAAACGACATGAAACTACCCCGATATGTAATATATATCTAATTTAATAAAGTTATAGAGAATATAAAGAAATTATCTCGTAGGAAATTTGAAGTGAAATAGTGAAATTTAGAATGTAAATGTGCACGCTTGTAGCAAAAATAATTGGAATTTCTAAATAAATAAATAAATTCTTTCTGAAAGTCAATTGAAAAGTAAAAGAGAAGAAGGAAACAAGAAAATTAGAGTTTTGCTTCTTGTTTTTCTTCATTGTTGTAACTCTAGCGGTTAAAACTGTTACCAAACACCACGTGATTTGCGCATGCGTGCAGCCAAAATGAAACAGAACTATAACTGAACTTTAGAACTCGTAATGGACGTTTGAGTTAGATGTAAACCAGTATCTTCTCTCTGTATCGTGTATGTAATTAGTTAGTAATGTAAATTAAACGTATCTTATTATCTTAGAAGCCCTCTTTTTTGAGATGAGTAGTGAGTTTGATGTGTGCAATTAATAAAAATATTCCCGGATATACATTTGGAGAAGAACGAGAAAAAAGATCGACTGAAAAGCCTTTTTTACCTTTATTCTAAGAATAATTATCTTGTTAATCATAACATTCATACATACACACACACACACTCTGGCCAATGAATTAGAAACCCAAGATCAATAATTTATTGGAACCCATTTTGCACGGATAACTGCTCTGATTCTATTGGGCATCGAATCTAAATGCTTATGGAGTGCCTTTACGTCCAGAACCAATTTTGAACACTTCCGGCACGATGTATAGTTGCATTATCGTCCATGAAGTATCCGTCTCCATCAGAATAAAAATGCAACATTCCAGGGTGCACTTGATCTGCGAAGATATTTAGGTATCTTATGGCTGCTTGTTTACCCTCGAGTAAAACCAGGACACCACTTCCATGCTAGCAGAACATGCCTTATATCATGATACTCCCACCAGACCCTTGCACAGTGCGAGGAAGACAAGATGGATTCTTGGCTCATGGGGTTCTCGCCAAATTCGACGTCTTTCATCAATGCACAATAAGTTGTAGCGTGATTCATCCGACCACATTACCCGTTTCCAATGCTCAGATGTCCAGTGTCTTCTTTCCCGACACTACTGAAAACGAATTCTTGCATGTCGGGTAGAAATGAGTAGTTTTCTCGCAGGCACCCGACTATGCATTCCTATCCTCTACAATTCTCTGCGTATGGTTCGAGCTCAAATCTGTTGGGAAAAGCCTTGGTTGAAGATCTGTATCAGTTGAAGCACAGTAGAGTCCCTGTTCTGCTGTATAATTCGTTGGAGACGACGCCGATCTCTGTCTTGGAAAACTGTGCTCGGACCGCAGTTACGTCTTCTAGAGCAGAGCTGTTGGTTCTGATTCCAACCTTTGGTATGGCTGCTTTTGAGAACCCAGTGAGATTAGTTGTCTTCGAAATCGAGGCCCCTGCTAAACAGGCACTAACAATAAGCCCTTTTGCAAATAGTGAAAGATCTGTCGTGTTTCCGATTTTACTTCATTCATCGTGAAAAGCAATCTTACACCTTACTTATACTAGTATTCTAACCACGTGTAACTCATGGCATAAAAAAAATTGCATACTTCATCCCTAGCGCGCATTCAAATAAAACTCTCGAACATTTTTCGGCAAGTGCGTGTATATGCTTACACCCAGCTCTAATCCAGCTGAAAAGCCCTTACCCAATGCTTGGGCAATGTCAAATTTTAAAAAAAGTATTAATTTTCGACAAAATATATATTTCGACAAAAGAAATATAATTTTTAATGTGGTCTGCTGGTTCCTATACTTATATTTAGGAATTATATTTTATACTCGTTTTGAAAATTAAAATTATAAAAAAATTAACACCCGTAGACAAAAATTGACCTGGATATTTGATTTCAAAATTTGCAATTTTTGATATCATTTTTAACTTCTCTTGAGAGATTGATTAAATAAGTTCGAATAATACGGGAAAATAAGTTTAAATGAAGGGCAGCAAAACACGTATGAAATTTAATAGGGCGTATGAGGAAGTCATGTGGTTTCCATAGCAAAGTTTTTTTAAATATGTTTGTTCTTCAGTGATGATAACTGATGAAAGCAATACTGAGAAGATCTTTTCTTTTTACATTTAGAGTTTTTTTTTAAAGAAATACGAATATGTTTTATAGTTTTCTTAATTACAATGTTCACAAAGGAATATTGTAGCCGAATATAGTACTAAAACGAGCTGCTATAAAAAGAACCCACAATTGGGGATGTTGAAAGAACCAATTACTGAATTTCGGAAACCATTTTAGCATTTTATTATGCTTCCAGAATAACTTGAGATATCCATATTGTACAAATCTTGAATATATAATGGAAACATAATAAACATAATTATATGCCCCTTACTGTTACAACCACTGTATTACGAATATTTATTTAGCTATTTATTTAGACTTCTATTAAAATTGTTTTATTCTCCCGTGCAACGCAGCGCGTGACGAAAATTTAAGAGAAAGCTTCGCCGGAAAAGTGAAAAATACAAGAGCACGCGCATTTAATATTTAATAAATAGATATCTCGTAATTGTACTGTTTTGCTATCCAGAAAAATCGAGAAAATAGACTTTACTAGAATATTCCCGTGATTGATTAAAAAGCTGGATTAAAACATCTCAGTGGTTGTTTTAAGAGAACTGTTGTTGTTTACTTGGTGCTGTTATTGATTGCAGCGAATTCGCTGTGAGATCGAATTAGCTTCTCTGTTTTGAATTCAGTTCTGTTTAACGTTTTCTTTTTTCAGTAGTTAAAAATATAATTACTCTGAGATATTGTGATAGTGTATGAATATCTCTGAGGAAATATTTCAGAATTTTGTTTTATTTCTTGTGAAAATAATAAATTTTATCAACTTTATAACTACTTGCGCATTCAATCCATTACGAACCTGTACGCACGCAACAATACATTATCTCAAGGTACAGCAATCTAATTTTAAACTGTTACGAACTTTGTACGTATATTTTAGTGCAGTTATATGTGAAATTGTTGTACTTTTCTGTACAATGTAACGCGAAAAATCTGAAAGGGGAAGTTATGCCGAAAAAGTAACAACACAGGGGCAAGTGCATTTAACATTGAGTAAATGGATATCTCGGCAGCGACTTATTTGGCGAGTAATAATTAAAAATCGCCAAACTTGGCGACCGTTTGGAACATTTTGGTTCAGTCCCTGTACCACCATAATAGATATTGAAATTGAATAAATGTAATTGACCGCTATGTTAGCTGTAACCGCAATTCCACCCTCGTATTGATTTAGAGTAATTTCGAGAAGCAAAATGTACTGGAAATATCTCGGTGGCAGGCTGTAAACTATATAAGGACTGCAGAGAGCGAGAGAGAGAGCATCTGCTTTCAGTTGCTTAGTTATTGTTGTTGCGAGTTGTTAGTTCCGCATGAACTGAGACATCCGCTATAGCTTTCACTTTAGATGCCCTTTGCACTGCTTTATGTTTAACGTTCTTAGTAGTTTGATGCGTAAGTACTACTACGTACGCATAAACTACTAAGAACATGTACTGTGTGATCCTGTGAACACCTTTACGAGTATTTCTGGGGAAAATTCTAGAACTTAGAAGCGTTTCTATTAATAAAAAATAAATATCATTAACCTATCATCGGACCTACGTGCGTTCAATCTATTACGAACTCGCACGAACGCAACAAAATTATGAGAAAGAATTGACTTTTATAAGTAGATTTATTAATGTTATTTTGAGGAAAAATAACATTATAACACTTGGGAACAACAGTGTGCAAAATAATAAAACGTGCTTAGTGTTTTTACGTGCAAGTGCGAGGTATAAGACATTATATTACAAGGAATTTTCTTCCTTTCTTCGTGCCTCCGTGACGTAACTGGAAGCTGTCCAGCGCTCTCATCCCGGAGTGGACACTGCCGATTTTTCATGTTTCCTTCTTCGAAAACCTAGTAAGGTCTAGTACCTAATATTGGTACTGTATATTATTCATTGAAATACCTTACAGCACTGTTTCTGAAAAAATATTGCAATCGTTTCTCTGATAGAGATATTTCTTAGAAGGGTTGCTTAATAGCAATTCATTTGTCTATTGAAACCTGTATTTCGAGAGATATGCTTAATCAGTAAATTCTCCATGAAGAATCGTTCCATTAATGCTGTGGTCTCTAAGAGGCGGCTTTCATGCTATCTCTGAAGCAATTTTATGCGGCCTGGGAAGGCAATTTCTGTAAATTAATTAACGTTATTATGAAAAGAATTTCAAGAAAAAGCTTAAGACTTTAGTAATTTCGAATCCAATTTTACATCATCTTCATTGTTAAAAATGAGCTTGGATAACGCCCCGGAAACTTTAGAAATTGTAGCTAATTAACTTAATCTGTGATTTAAATCTTATTCAAGGATTTGAAGAGGCAAATTAGATTCATTTTTATTAGTACTTGTCAAGAGAAAAATATCCTCAGTTACGAATTTTACAATAAGAATAATCTTTTTTTTTTTTTTTTTTTTTTTTTTTTTTTTTTTTATTTTTTTTTTTTTTTTTTGAGTACAATTATATATGAAGGGTTTTTTTCTGCAGTTGAAAATTAACAAGTCTACGAAAAGAACAAGGTTGATCCACAAATTGATATGAGTATCTAAAAACTGGTGATGAAGATACTTGCTGGTAATTTTTCTCCTTCCATTTTTCTCCTCTTTCCAAATTTATTGAAATCGGGGGGTCGCAGCTGAAAGGTGTAGTAAGAAAGAAAGATCTTTATGATTATTTACATACAAATTATGTATTTTTTCTATGTACTTCGTTAAAAAATGCAATAAAGAAATTATGTTTCTCATTCCTTGTTTTCAAGTTTTTCTTCCCTTGGAAAATTTCCGCAAATTTCTTTCTAGTTTAATAAAAAGCAAATTACTTATTGGTTACTTCACTATATTACAATTATTTCAGTAAATGTCAGTCTGAAAATTTTAATATTTAGCTATCAACACCTTTGAATTGCAATTTTGTCTTTAAATCTAATGATGGGCACTTGCCTATTCAGCACTGGCCATTTTATTTTTGGAAGTAAGTGGTGGCTATTTTATTCTGGAAGCACCCCAATAGGCATCCACGTTGCATTCTTTGATGAGACGGACAAAATTACAACCCTACCTTCTCCGGGATTCGAGCCCAGGCTCTTCGGTATCTCAGTAGAGTCCCCTAACCACTATACCGTCTGAGCGGCTGAGTTACAAATTGTTACCAACAAAATTTTCTTTTAGGTACCAACCTTTATGTATATGGTAGAAAATAAGTATAAATTTGGAATTTTTCTTGGCGCCCTTTTTATACACATGTTCTGACAAATATCTAGTATCTTTTTAATCTAGTTAATAAATAATTTTTTTTTATAATTTTTTTATCTTTCTTTTTTAATTGGGGTCCAATAGCTATTTTCAGATCGTGCAAATTTGGCCCACGTGCAATTTGAGTTTGTGACCATTGCACTAAAACAATTAACTGTTCAACAATATTATCTATAAAATAAAATCTACAGTCCGAAACTGCTTCAGATCGCTTTAAGAAAGGATTTTTATTGTATTGTAAAGACCTTATTTTATTCTAACCAATAATATTGAGTTTGTAAAATTTTTCTTTCTCTTCTGATTTCAGTTTCCTGCAAATTTTAATGATATACTATGCAAATCTAAGTGAGTTCGGAATCAGTATTTAAGCAGAGGTTTTAAGAATGTGTAAGGAATAGCAGGGAAATTAGCTCCATATTTATGTTGCGTGTTTTTGAAATAGCTGTATAGTTAGTGTTACGACACCCTCTTCAGATCATATTGATATTCTAAACTCGACTTTGCTGTGTACAGTCGATTTAGCGGTTTAGATAAATAAGAAACCAGTCGTTTGGCCATCTAAATTTATTGTGAGTTTACATTTTTATTTTCGGTTCGAGTTATTTAGCCACAAGTAGTGGTAATTGTGAGTACCGGGTAAGTGCAACCTTTGTTAAGTTATAAGGTATTTCTCCCGCCTTCTGAGCATGCTTTTGTAGTAATTCTTTTGTAGAGTTTAATTTGGTCTCTAATTTCTTAAATTAGATTGAACTTCTCCTCCTTAAAGTCACTCAGTTTAGAATCTAAATTTTCATAAATATTTAATTTCGAAACATAGGTTCGACATCTGGATTTCCTAATTTGGAAATTTTATCGTAATGAACGTCATTTGAGTAAAAATAGATGTAATTAAGCTGTAGTTAAGGAACGTTTGCAATTTTAAAAGAGTCCGAAAAAAATTAATGAAGGATATTATTTATATTAGAAATGCAAAAACGAATATAAGCCATTACATACATTTTTTTTCTACTCGAACCTTTTTAACCAGTAGTAACTGTGACTGTAAGTGCTGTTTCCACTTTGTGTACTGTGTTTTTAATTTGCTAAGTGGGATTAATTAAGCCCATTTAAGCTTATAATATAACATTTTAATAGTATATATTGGTGGACAGCTGCTGACGACGGATGATAGCAGCAGCGATAGCAACCATAAAATGGAAGCCAGAAAGATATGGAAACTTAGCATAAGAGCGGGATACAGTAAGACGTATTGTGCATATTTAAATTTTGGATTGCCGAATTTGTTCTTCCCGTGATAACGAATCAATTGATGAACTTGCAATTTTCGTTATGTTTTGCCTACATCACTTACATGATATTAACCGTGGTGGCCGTGTTATTGGAAAGATTGAAGAAGGGTGAAAAATATAAAATGTTGCTAGGGATTTGGACATCAGCCACAGTGTTGTTTAAAGCCTTTGGAAATCATTTCAGACAAATGGAATGGGCAGAATGGAATGCATCACGGAAGGAGGTCGTGTTCGCAGATCTATGTCTGCAGACGATAGGTACAAAGGGCTATCGGCAAAAAGGAATCGACTCTGTCTAGCTACTGGGAAACACGTCTGTTATTTGCTGTTACTGGCAAGCGAATTTCCAGAAAAACTGTAGCCAGACGTTTACATCAAGAAGGACTATACTCCCATCCTATTGTTGTGTGCATTCCACTGTTTGGACGTCACCGTATTAGGTATTTCTCCCACCTTCTTCGCATGCCTTCGTGCTGTAATGTTCAGCACGTTCGGCGCGCATTCGAGAGGTCCGTGGTTCGAGTTCCGGCGAGGGCATTGCTCATTTTTCACGTATTTCAGTATAAAAAAATACCTAATATTTCTACAGTGGTGCCCTAACTAAAAAAAAGGTGGTAGATGATGATTCTGCACCACCAGGATTTTGCGATTGGGTCCCCTAATTCCCAATTGCCCTTTAAAGGGAGCGTATATAAGATATTTCTCCCGCCTTCTTGCCATGCCTTCGTGGTGTAGTGGTTAACAAGCTCGGCGCGTATTCGAGAGGTCAGTGGTTCAAGTCCCAGTGAGGGCACTGCTCGTTTTTCTTGTCTCCTGTTTCCAAAATAACCTAATGTCTCTAAAAAGTTTAGTTCAAATAAAAGGCTATTTAAACCTTCCTCTGCAGTATCTGTTCTTCAAAGATATAACGAGAATCGCTACACAGTCTTTTTAGGTAGGGTCTACGGTGAATGCTCCCGAAAAGAATATGAAGACTCTATAGTATGAGAAGTTATACCCTTACTAGGAAGGACAAAATGGGGTTCTGTAACACTTAATTATTGCCTTTTATAAAGGCACATTTCAGTGAAGTTGAATTAGGTGTTATTCTGCTTGCTGTGATCAAAGCAGTGGTACCTTTAGATGATTGTCAGTAAAAGAATTCAATGTGCATTCAAAGCAGAAGAAAACGAAGTGTTATCTACTTTATAATAACATACTATTTTCTATATGGATAAACATAAAAAAGTAATAATACTAATAAATAATAAAAATTACGATAGTCAGTTTTGAACGACATTTTCTGCCTACATTGGCAAAGAATTATTTTGAATTATTTATGAGGGTTACAAATAATCGACATCTTCGATTTTTGACCTGGCAATTATAAATAATGTCTGAATACTGATAACTTTGTCATTTTTATGTTCAGTCATTGTGTATTTTATCCTGATATGTTTTGATCATTTTGCTTGAGGTAATATTTCTTTGATGCGTAGCTTATTGTTGTAGGCTTGAATCTGTTTCCTGCCTGATTGCTGTAAACTCATTTAAAAACTTTTAAAAACTCGAATGCTGATCATTTGCAGTCAAGTTGTAAATTATAAAGAAAAGAAAATACGGGGTGCTAGAAACAGAGGGATCTGTGGGATTCGGAGTTGCGCAAAAAGTGTGTGTGGGGGGGGGCGTTTAAACATCTAACATCTACGCATTCAGTTTGATAGACAGGAAAATATAGAAAAACTGAATTCTTTGAATATATGTAATGTTGTACTATGAAAATGAATTATTAAATGATAACTATCACTCAAATAAATCGTTTTTAAAGGCACAGGGGTAGAAAGACACGCATTTGTTACATAATCAGTAATCGTAAATATTAAATTTTGTACTTCGAATGCCATGTTATATGAATAAAAAGTATCTGAACATCTGAGAAATAGTCTTAACTAAAATAGTGTCCAACCTTTTTGTTCAAGGGCCTTTTTTCAAATTACAAATACATTGAGGATGGCTGTTTTTTTTTGGTTAATATTCTATTGACATGCAAACATTTAATTATTTCTAATTTGGATCTTATGAATAAATATGTGTGTTACATGTATGAGTGTGTATATCTATGTATGTAAGCATGCACCCAGTATGTTACCATTTGTCGATGAGAAGCTGGTAATCAGTAAATTCAAATATTTATTTGAAGAAAAAATATTTAAGTATTCTATTTAAATATATTTTCAAGCCCTATTGCATACGTATGAAATTACGTATTCTCGTAATTACAGATACGTATATGTTATTCCCTTCGTAATTTTCAATATATACATTTATATTTATAACTAATAAAATTTTTAAAAGAAGCTTCAAAGAGCCACAAAATTATATTTTAAAACTATTGTTTAGAAATGCGTTTATCATCTTTTTATCTTTACTAAAGATATTGTTGCGAAAAATTCGGCGGTTGCGCCTGTATGTAAGCTTTCCGGCATAGCACTAGAGTTGCCATAAAATAGTGTATGGTAGGGTTGCCAGATTGGCGACCAAATTGGCGATATCCCATGGTCCAATCGGGAAGCTTCTAGAATAATTTCCTGTCGAGATATTTCTCGAAACCTGTGGAACCTAATGAAAAGCTATATAAACCCTTGCGTTTCTGAGAGCTAGAGTGTGATTAGTTGCGAGAGTTGTGAGAATAGTAGCTGCTTACTGTGAGTGCTAAGCTACGCGAGAGTTTTGTGAACGGAAAGCGATCGAGATAGTGCTTTGCCGTGAAGCTACCTTTACAGTATAGCTTGACAGTGTATTGGTGATTGTTCCACGGTGTTTATTAGAAGTTTAGTGTTGCCGTGAAGCTACCTTTACAGTTACAGCCTGAAGCTGTGTTGCTGATTGTTTCAGCGTATTTATTGTAGATTTTCGACGCTTTTATAGGTGATTTTGGAACTGTGCTGTAAATAGTGATTCTTGTAAATAAATTGTTCTTTTTATTGTTCTGCATCGTGCTTTCATCGGATACTCTCAAATCTACGAACCCGTATAACGCAACAATATTTCCCTCTTTACTCAGATCACTGCATTCAAGTCGATAAGACCAATGGATGGAAGGATCAACTTGGTAATTCATTTCCAATTTCACACCGGATGAACGGGCTGGCTGTGTAAGTTGCAGTGATCTGCAGAAAATTTTAACAAAGGGCTTGTACTTTATCTTATGAAAACAAAGCATCAGAATTTAATTAAATGTTTCACATTTTAGAAAAACAGAAAATACAAATATTTGAGAATAAGCAATAAAATTTCTTTAAAATTATTAAATTAAAATTAAAATCTAGTATCAGCATTAAATATTACAGAAATTACATAGAATAGCGAATAAACTTATTCGGTACAAGCTCACTAAATGTAAAATAGATTGTATAGTCAGAAAGCTCTCCTTGTCACAGAAATATTGTTCATCGATGTTCAGACTAACATACGAAGTTCAGTGAGTAGCATGTATTTTCTTTGAATAAGTAAACTAGGAAAAGGGGGAGGGACTTCGAAATTATATGCAAATTTAACAAATGGATTGCTCCAGCCCCCATACAACCAGCACTATGTGTAAGCATTTTCGTGGTTTTCCTTGAGTGTAATGTACATATGAGCCTATTTTCCCCAGAAAATTCTCCATGAAAGCACGCCTTTGTCAGCCAACTTTCATATGCTTTTCGATATTCAATTAAATAACCACCCAAAATCTCCTTTCGTTTTAAATGATTAAGTATAAAACTAAGATATTTTTCATAAACAATTTCGGCTATTTAATTAATGCTGTTTAACTGGAACTGGATTTGATTATTTGTTTATTACAACTTTTTCCAAGTTTTTCAGTATCATAACTTACATGGATATATTTCCAAGGGGCAAAAAAGAAATTTCTAGACGAAAATAATGTGATAAAATTTTAATAAACAGAAAGATATCATCTATAGAATCATTTGAGAGCGATAGTTTAATTCGCAGTTAATGAGTAAATAATATGTTTTTAATAATCCAAAAAGTGAATACTAATGTTATTAAATTGCTGTAATACATAAAAGAAAAAAAGCACTTCAAAATTTTTTGCGCCATATATAATTTGTTTCCATTTTGGTACCGTGTATATCCATATATATTTGTTGGTAACTATTGACTTACACTAAATAACAGGTGGGAGCTTTCTCTGTAATTCCATTCAGTTTTTTCCCTGATATATTGAAACTGAACGAGCCATTAAAAAAATTTTGTTTTGTGCAATGTATCTCCTCTTATGACCTCTAACACCCCCGTTTACTTTTACCTTTGCAATTAACGTTATTCTCCCCTTCTTGACCGCACTAAAAACTCAGAAGATTCCTTCTTATCATAATAAAGGAGATGTTTTTCCGTTTGATGCAACATATATTATAAAGATGTGATGAGTCATTCTTATTGAATATATGGTTACACATGCAGCACACATATGTAAATTAGAAGAAATTACGTGTGTCGAATATCCATCCATACGTTTACATCTCTTTTTTTATTTCTGACTTGCTCAATCATGTCTGAAACGTTATTTATTCTTTTAACTGTCATTTTATTACCTACTAGAAAAGTGGGATAAGTTTATAAGAAATTATCACATCTTTTACCACGTGATGCTGGTCTGGTGTATGTTGTTGCTAAGACATCCAGCTGTCATTGAAGATCCGTGGCTAGAGAGGCTGCAGTTGATTTTTCTTGTTCCCTCCTCCGAAAATTCTATTTTCTCTACAGTATAAGCTAAAATGCGATGGAGAATAATTCTTCACTATTTCACTATTTGAATTTGGTTAATTGGTTCTCGTCCCTCATCCCACTAGCACTTTTATGCGAAAGAACATAAGGAATTAGAGCATTTGTAAGGTTTTAGTTAAACTAACCAAGTTTATTTTAATTTAAATCTTTTCTATCTC
>KK117500.1:0-70457 GCA_000611955.2 Stegodyphus mimosarum
TAGGGGCGCCCCGTATTTTAAAATATACTTATTTAAAATTGAATCTACTACAATTTTAGCAGAGGCGCGTTTTAACGGAATCAACTCTAACCACTTGCTAAAATGATCCACTATAACTAAAAGATACCGGCATTTGTTAAATTTACTTCTAGGATAAGGTCCCAGTAAATCGATCCCTATTATTTGATTTGGGAACTCTGATTTAACACTATTTAAGAACCCGGCCGGGCGGAAATTAATATAATTATTAAATCGGCATGTTGGGCACGACTGGATATACGCCCTAGTAAACTTTTGCAGTTCGGGAAAGAAAACTGCCTCGCGAACTCTTTGGACAGTTTTTCGTACGCCCAAGTGGCCAGAAATAGGCGAATCGTGCAATTCCTCTAATACATTAAATCTAATGCTAGCTGGGATAACCGGTCTAAACTCGTGGTTTTCATTAGCAGTTTTTGTATAAAACAAAAGTCCATCAATTATTTCGTTATTTGCGGCCCTATTTCTTATTGGCACAATATCTTGATGACTGAAATTCTCCGGGTCGGCTAAATAATTGTATATATTTTTTAATTCCGGATCTTTTTTGAGTTCGGCTATTACTGTTTCACGAGAGTCTAATACTTTGGATGTCAGCATGGCTATTCTAACCGTATTTCCATTTTCATCCAAATTAATTCTACTTAAAGCATCTGCCACAACATTTTCCTTTCCCGGCGTGTATTTAATAACTAGATTATATTCTTGTAATTTAAGTGCCCACCTTATTAATCTGGGTGATAAATTTTTTCCACAGTAGAGTCTGGTGACCGCAGCGTGGTCGGTATACACAGTTACTGGAGAGCTTCCAAAGTAAACACGGAATTTGTGCACTGCTAATAAAACTGCGAGAGTTTCCCTTTCCGTGGCCGAATAGTTTCTCTGGGTTTCATTCAACGTTCGACTGAAAAATGCCACTGGTTGCCCATTTTGAGAAAGAACTGCCCCAATCGCAAAATCTGAAGCTTCCGCTTAAATTTCTAGTCCTTTATCTCCATCCGGGAAGTTTAAGACGGGGGCTTGAGTCAAGGCGTCTTTCAGTTTTTGAAATGCCGAGTTGGCTTCTGCTGACCACGAAAACCTAGTTTTCTTCCTATTCAACTTCAGCAGAGGCTCAGCTATTTTGGCGAAGTTTTTAATGAAGGACCGATAGTATGAACACATACCAAAAAACGATGATAACGTTTTCGCTGTTTTAGGAACAGGGTAATTTTTCATAACTATAATCTTAGACTGATCCGTTTCAATACCATTCTGAGAAATTTTAAACCCTAAATAATGTAACTCTTTTGCGGCAAATTTACATTTGGATGCATTTATTTTTAAACCAGCTTCGTTTAACAATAAAAACAATTTTCTTAAATCTTGTAAGTGTTGTTCCAAACTATTACTTGTAATTATAATATCGTCCAAATAAATGAACGTACTCTTACTAAGGACCGGTCTTAAGACAATGTCCGTGTATCGTTGGAAAGTTGCCGGCACGGCGGATAAACCGAAAGGCATCCTCCCGACTTCGTTATGAAGGCGGTCTTAGGGACGTCTTCGGGTTTTACCCCAATCTGAAAGTAGCCGCTCGTAAGATCTAATGTGAATATATACTTCGTGGAGGTAATATTTCGGATTATCTCTTCGATTATCGGCAAAGGATATACAGGATATTTTGTGACGGCATTTAGCTTCCGATAATCTATAGCAAAACGCCACCGCTTCGAATGCGTAATCGGATAATCATTATTTTTCTTGCATAAAACTACTGGGCTAGGATAATTGCTAGAAATCGGGTTAATTATTTTATTTTTAAACATTTCCTTAATATGATATTCAGTAATTTCTTCTTTCACCTTATCGTAACGATATGGCTTTTGCCTTACTGGTTGGGCGTCCCCAGTTTGAATCTCATGACTCCTGACCTGCGTGAAACCCGGTACATCGCTAAATAAATTTGAAAACTCACTTACCAGTGCCTGCAGCTTTTCTTTCTCTTCTGCCGGTAAGTGCTGTAGCTCCAGCTGCGGGGGCTTATCATTCCTTTTGTCCACTGGCTGCACTGACATCGTTAGATTGCCTCCCTGAAAATTTATCTTCTATTCTGCCAGTCTAAAAAAATCCACTCCCAGAATAATACGCGTTTGCAGGTTTCGCACAATATAAAATAAAATTTTTACCTGCTCATCGTTGATACGCACAAAAAGTGAAACTTTTCCTAGGCATCTACACTTCTCTCCTTGGGCTGCTATCACATTCGTGTCTCTTGCGCTAAAAATTCTTTAACGGCGAAAGTGTTTCTTGAAACATTTTTCAGAGATAAAGCTGCTTTGTGCTCCTGTATCCAAAACAGCCGTCGCCGGTATGTTGTTAACTAAGACTTCAATCTTCGGTAAACTTAAATTTTTAACGACCACGGTATTTAAACTAATTGTGGAAGGATTTTGCGAGACTTCGGATTTCTTCACCTTCCTTAAAGAAATTCATCTTAGTTTAAATCCTTCTTCTTATCCTGGTTATCTTCTGCATCTTTGCCCGTTTTTCGATTAAAATCTCGTCGTTCGCCGCTCGACTTTGGAGATCCATCTTTCTTCGGCCATTGCTTCGCCTTGTTCCCGTAATTATGTTGTTGCTTTTGCTGGGTCTTGGCGTATTCCACTGACTTCTTCGCTGAAATTGGCGACGTCGTTCATTGTCTGCCGTTCTTCGACTTTCAAAGTGTACGACGAGCTCGAATAATTTATCCAGTCGCTGGGTTTCTGAGCTCGATAAAATCTTCAACTTGGGGCAGTAGCTTAGGAAGTATAATTTGAATAATTTCAGGATCCGGGCGACTTCCATACAAAAGTTTGAACACTTGGATTTTTCTCAAGACAAAATTTGACAAATCTTCTATGGAAGGATATGCTTTCACCAAGGAATTTTTAAAATTTTCGTAAGTGTATGTGGGGCTTCCCGGTTGCCCCAAAAGATTCTTTCCAATACACTTGAACCAATTTAGCGCTTGGCCCTTCAAAGCGCTGGTGGCCAGAGTGACTTTCTAAAATTTCGTGGACTGGATATAACATTAAGTGGGGGTCCAATTTTTCCAGGAAATTAATTACGACTGACTTGCCGTCAAAACCTGCCGCTGGCTTCAGGGCTGCTCGCATGGTTTGTACAATGTAGCGAAATCCTTCTAGGGCAGGAGGTGGTATCTCAGGGTTCTGCACAGGTACTGCAGGTATCTCAGATTCCTCTTCTTGTCTTTCAGGCCGTCCTCTCATTTTTCTTCTTTGGGCACCAGTGTCAGGACTGAGTGTTCGGTGCATACTCTTGGAGAACATATTCGTGAAATACTTTAAGTCCTGATCTTGAACAGGGAGCTGAATGCAGCTACATTCTGTGGAAGAAAACTGTGACTAAGTGGTAGAGTAACTGTACGTAAGAAGGATTTAAAATCCTTTTTTATTAAACCACTATATTTACAGCCACTTCCCAACTCAGGAGGGATACAGAAAATAATGACCACACTTGGGTCTAAACTGAACAATCATATAATTTGAACTAACGTTAAATAGATATTAAATCGTCGTTGCTCACAGAGCTATGTACGGGAGGTTGGCCTCTATGCTAAAGGGTGGGCAGCAAGATTTAACTAATACTAACGCACTTAGATTTAGTTCAATAAGTAAGAGAGTGAGAGCGCTAAGGCTTAGAATTTAAATACTAGTTGGTCAGGCAAACGTCGAACACAGCAGCCGTGATCTGAGACTAAAAGTTCTCTCACACTGAGAGGTTCCTACCTATAGCTTAAATAGAAACTTGGCTCCACTTCAAATTAGCATAAAGCTGAAACGCGCGCTTATTCTAACGGGAAGTTGAAATAAGAACAGATAGGAAAGGCAAATTAAAATAAAACTTTGTTAGTTTAAACTAAAACCTTACAACTTTTTCCTTCGATATTAATGGAAGGTCAAGACTGACGTCTGATTGAAAGAAAAGATGAAGCAGATGTATGTCAAATTGTAAAATTTTGTGAGAGTAAAGATTTTTACTTTTAATATAGCTTTAGATATTGTGTAAAGTTGGCCCTAAACAGAAACAGTGTCAATAATGAATTCACGAAAGAGCACTTGGTACAAGTTGAAAACTTCGATGAAAAAGTCTTTTTGTATAGAATTTACACTCTTAAACAAGGTCGTTTTTAGCCCTTATTCTTCGAGTAGTTAAAATCTGGCAGCGGAAGATGTAAGGTTTACCCTAAATTTATTAACAGTTATTTTGAGTTTTGTATCTTTCCTATCTTATTTTAATTTCAGCTTACAGTTCCCTGCCAGAAGGTAATTACAGAAACGCAGCAAATGCAAATGAGTAAGACTTTTCGAGGTTTCACTGACGTCTAGAGAGAGAGTCTGATTTCCTGACTAGCGCTCGCTTGCCTTTGGCTACGTTCTCTCTTAGTTACTACTTTCGCCCATATCTTAGACCCTTGCTTGGCTTCGCTGATTAAATTAATATTTAGGGGCCAACTACTTAGATTTCTGATAGCTTCGGCTATACCTTTCAGATAGCTTAGTTAAGCTAGTTTAGTTTAATTTCATAGTTATTTAAGTTCAAGCTCAAGTGGAGGCTTTGTGTAAAGTTCCAAGTAGGAACTGATTGTAAATAGCCTGATAAATAAAGGGGTGTGAAACCTTCTTAAGGCTTACGTGTTTTATTCACACGCTTACGTGATTATTCTCTTGTTAGTGTTCGTGGGGTTCTAAGACAGAACTTTGGAATTAAATAAGTAAAACCCCACAGTTCTAGAAAAACATTATATAAACGTTTCACATCTTTTCATTAATTTGCTTTGTACTTTCATCCCACACATTTATTCCACAATTAAATCTCTTCCCCCCATGCTGTACAGGGAATTCGAGTGTAGAAGTGAAAACATTGTCTTTTGTAAGTGTGTTTACAGAGACTACCAACTAGCCATACCCTACGAGTTATTAGAATTTGACCCAGGAGACCTCAAGGACTCCCTGTTTACAAAACTGCAGCTAATGTGCCAAAGAGATCGTGATTTAAAGTGTTGGCTGGAAAGCCTAACTTACTCGTGCACAGAACTAAATTTATTTTTAAGTTTCTCGATTTGCAAGTTTGCAATCACATTTCATTCATACAATAGAACTAAATTCTTGTAACTATGCAAGTAACTAAACATACGTTTGCGAATACGTTTTCACAGTAAAATGTATTGAATAACTATTTACAATAGAATTAAGCTTGCACTTTACATCGAAATTCACGAGTTGCTTTGAATTCTGATTCACAAGTTGCTTTGAAATTCTTTGAACATTTGCATTGGTGTTTCCTGATAGCAGTCTCTTGGACTAAAATTGCATTCTTATTTTATGATTACATTGACGAGACAGCGCAAGAGAAATTTGTTCCTAATTTAGCAAAATATTCGAGGATTCGTCCGATAAACAACTTTACAACATATATTACCAGTTCTTCAAATTTACTTGGTCAAATGCTGATATGGCAGCTCATTTATCAATACTGAAAAATTTAGGCGGTGAACTGAACAGTGGACTTGAAAATAAGGAAGAAAACAGACTCTCAGAGATGCTGTTAATTTCCAAATTATTGGATATTCTTCCTCCCAGTTATCGTACTTTCAAATCGAGGAGGTTTTTTCTTAGCGATGAAACGAGAGCTCTAGACGAATTAAATACACAATTGTGCACCCATGAAAAAGAAAAAGATTCAAATTCTGTAGAAATTTTAGGGAGCATTGATAGCAAATTCGAAATCTAAGCAGAAATCAGTTCCCAACAAGAAAAACAAGGGGAAGTGTAATTATTACCAGCAGAGAGGACACTGAGGTAGAACATGCAAGAAGTGGATAGCTGATGGAAAACCACCAAACTCTACTCTACATACAAGGCAAAACAAAGGAGTTAGGGATAATGTTGCTACAAATATGACATTCCTAGCTGTAGATGAGGCAGTACTTTCTTCTGAAGCAAACTCTGGTGATTGGCTTATTGACAATGTGGCCTCAAAACACATCGTCAATAACAGTCACTACTTTATAGAATTTGAAAAAATTGAGCTTCCCCATAGGATCACTATAGCAAATGGAAAGTCATTACCAACAATTGGAAAAGGCACTATCAAGATGATAATCATTGTAACTGGGATGAATGAAATTAAAAATCGCGAAAATGTCTGGTATGTTCCAGAAATAAGTAAAAATCTATTTTTGGTGTTAGGAACTCAAGACAGAAACCAGAACAGTGTGTTTGAATCAATATTAAAAATGACGAAATAGTACTGCATCGTACTAGAAATGCCGGTGGGGATCTCTTCAAAGCCATGATGAAGGCCTTAGTTCCTGAAACTCACATTGACATAAATGTGACAGAGAATAATGAATCAACTCTTCAAATTTATCATGAAGCATGGGGTCACCAGGATAAAAAGCATGTAAAGGCAATACTTGAGAAAGAGTTTGTAAAGGATCTCAAGTTTGACTAGCGTTTATTTTATTTTAAAACTTTACTATCATCTGTTATTTTCCACTTCCGGCCAGAATTAACGTGTGAATATATTTATGCAAATTGTACTTACTAAGGCTTAATATTTAAGTTGTGGCTTTTTGCCAAGAGCAGAGTTAGAAGGGGAAAGAGGGCCACGGGACTCCCCGCGAGCTTGTCATCAGTTACTGTCCGCCTTTCAGGCCAGATGTTAACCCTCTTGAAAGTTAAAGACGTATTGTAGTTTTCCGCAGTTTGCGTACTACAAACGTAGCAATTTAAAAGGCCAGTCTTAGTGAAAAAGGAAAAGCACATTTATCTATTTGGATGACATTATTATTACTAGTGATAATTTAGAACAACACATGAAGAAAGAAGTGTTTTCGTTGTTAAATGAGAAAGAAGTGTCTTAAAAGAAGTGTTTTCGTTGTTAAATGAGGCTGGTCTAAAAGTTAATGTTGAAAAGTACAAATTCGCAGCTACAGAATTACGTTATTTGGGGCATAACATTTCCCATAAAGGCATCGAAAACGACAAATCAAAAATAACTGCAATTCAGAAATACACGCCACCAAATACGGCAAAGAAACTAGCTTCTTTTCTAGGGCTCTGCTCATACTATAGGTCCTTTATAAAGGATTTTGCCACAATTGCCGAACCGCTATTAAAGTTAAAAAAGACGGCAAGATTTTCGTGAGCAGCCGAAGCTAACACCGCGTTTGAAAAATTAAAACAAGCGTTAACACAAGCCCCTGTTTTGAAATTTCCCGAAAATGATAAAAATTTAGAAATCACGGCTGATGCCTCGGATTATGCCTTATACGGGGTGTTCTTTTCCAAAATGGGTAGCCCGCGGCATTCTTTCGTACTTTAAAAGACGAAATCACCCATGCCATCAAGAATAGTTCATTCAATCATTAAACAGTCTGATTTCAAGCTTCCCGAACATATTCCCGAAAAGAACATTTTTTAACTTTCCATAAAACATAATCCGGATGCCATTTCTTTAGTTATGTTACTTCAGAGCGAAATAAATGTACCGAACTCAGACATTTTTTCTTAAAAAATAAGTTTGAAGAGAAGTTGTTGGACTTTACTTACGTGCCTTCCAGTTCAAGTGCAGCAGACATGTTGACTAACAGTGGGCGAAAGAAAGCCTTGTATAACCAAAGGTTCAGTATAGGACTGAGGGAAATTTAATCAAGGGGTGTGTTACAAATAACTTTTACATTTGTGATTATATTTCCCATTATATTTTCGAAACTTGCGTGGCAACACATTTTTTTACCTTTTTCTTTTCTGGCAACGATTTTAGTTATTGTCGCTATAGTTCCTTTAACATGTATATTTTTACCATGTTCTTTTTGTATGCTTAATAAATATATAGACTCTAACAGATTATTATATTCTTTTCTTGGTAGTAATTATTATCTATTTAGACACTTTTTATTACTTCCATGCACAGTGAAATAAAATAAAAATGCGAATTTTTCAGTGTGAAAAATTGTGTACAGTAAAAATATGCCACGTATCTTTAATTTGTAAAGCCATACTTTTTTCCAATTGCTTTCCACTGTATTTTCCTCTTATTTTAAAAGTTCTAATTGATTCTTTAAAATAAATAGCTTTATTTTTAAGTGTTGATTGTTGTGTCAGTTTATATTCATTTCTCATATACACTCAAATATACGAACATATATAAATCAAGTAAAATATACTTTAATAATTTTAAATTTGGGTAAACAATTTGTAACATAATTTAATTTGTCTCCTTAACAGTTCAAAAGGGGTTTTTATAATTTTTAAAACATACAAGAAATTTTTCTCAGAGGGCTGACATTGACTACTGTTGTGGTTTTAAGTATTGACAAATTTCTGCAGTTCTAGTGCTAGACGATTTTCTAATTAAATTGGCTCATATTATCAAATCGAGGAGGAAGAAAGCACGATAACAAACAAGTCTGCTACTAAAATGTCCAACTCTTCTTAAACGAGCAGTATTTTATGGCTGTAGTAACTTGTTAGTTTTATTCTCATCCCTTAAAAAAATAAAATGATAGATACAGGGTGATTCTAAATTGCTTTAACAAATTTAGAGGAATGATAGTACCCATCTAGACGAACAATAATTACCGTAGAACATAGGGTCGCATTCCACACTGAGAGGCAGAATAGAGGAATATTAAAATTCCAACCTCAACTTACAAGTGTTGAGAAAGCGAATGAATGAGACAAAAAGTTGCGCAATCAGATCTATTGTTTAGTGAAAAATTTACAGAACGTGCTCAAAATGCTAACCACGCGTGTCGATGCGCCGTTGACATCGGAAGGAACCCTCCCCAAGTTTCCTGGGGTCGTGTTAATTTTGTCCGCAGCAACAACTATTCTCGCCATGAGATCTTCAGCTGAGTCCTCAGGCATCTCGTACACTAAAGATTTCATGTGCCCCAGAATAAAAAATCCAGTGGATTGAGGTCCGGTGAGCTAGGAGGCCAAGCCACAGGTCCGCTACATCCGATCCATCGTGCGGGATATGTGGCATTCAAAACGTTACGGACCGTGACGGAAAAATGTGCTGGGGCTCTCGTGCATAAACCACATGTCTCTTTGGATGGGGAGCGGAATAGCCTGCAGTAAACTGAGAAGTATTTGTTCGAAGAAGATACGGTATGTTGCGCCGGTGAAACGGTCTGGCATGATCTAAGGGCCTGCCAGATAATCACGTAGGATACCTACGCAGACGTTTACGGAAAATTTCTGTTGGTGTTTATGAGGGTGGTGCAGTGGAGATTGCTGTTAGACCAAACGTGTTGACTGCGCACGTTGAAAATGCTTTCTCTGCTGAATGTTGCCTCAGCACTAAATAATGTTAATGCTAATCGTGGATCGTAATAATCGTGGATCGTTATTCCAAATTCCGAGCATCCACTGCACAGTCTGCTCGGCAGAGATAATCATCTGTGCCCAAAGACTACACTTTTTTGCACGTGGTAAGGTGCATGTGTTCCTCGTGTAAAATACGCCACACCACTAGCTGAGAAATACCCATTTCTTTCGTAAGCCACTGCTCGCGTACTTGTGGAAGGAGCTTCTTCAAATCTAGTCAAAACTAGCTCTTCCATTTCTAGCGCTCGCGCATTTCGTGAACGTCTTGCATTGATTTTTGAGATGGCAAAAGATCCGGTTTCTCGAAGAGCGATGATGTGTCTTTTTAGCGACACCGTTTGCTCTGATTTACTTTCTCCGGTACCAGCTAGAAGCAAAATGCTGCTTCTTCTCGGTGCAAATTTGCACACGGTTAATTCTTGATAATCTTAGAAGATAGATAGTTTCCTTGTCCTTCCTCGATGCGTCACTACTTTTCTCTTTTCTGCCTCTCAGAGTGGAATGCGGCCCTATGTTCAGTGGTAATTATTGCTCATCTGGATGGGCACTATCACACCTCTTAATTTGTAAAAGCAATTTAGAATCACCCCTGTATATATATATATAATATTTTCAGTAGATGGGCATTGGAAATGACGAGGCTTAACAAACAGGTCACATCAAAATCCGGGTGAGGTCGTTGCGAAGTGGAAGGCAGCAGAATTGAAGACACAGAAGAATTTCACTTCAAAACTCTATATCTTTATTCAATCAAAATGGCAGATCATTTCCTTTTAGATGAAGGTCTCCAGATTACATATCTAATAATGATTTGAATAGGAATACTATTAAATTTAGACTTTCGCTGTCATAAATATTTTTAACAAAGGGAAGACGAAGAGAAGCGAATGATCTTATGGCAGCGATATGAGGAAGCAGTCTAACTAAAAAT
This sequence comes from Stegodyphus mimosarum, assembly GCA_000611955.2. Taxonomy (NCBI): domain Eukaryota; kingdom Metazoa; phylum Arthropoda; class Arachnida; order Araneae; family Eresidae; genus Stegodyphus; species Stegodyphus mimosarum. Next base: position 10,354 of record KK117500.1, read on the forward strand.
AGCGCCTAGAGCTATTTACAGTGGCGGTTACAGAACATGCCAGAGTGTTCTCGAAAGTACTGGTTTCGGGGAAAGATCCTGAAATTACGGAAAGTTAAATAAAGGTTGCCTGTTCGCGTAGAGCAAAAACATCGCATTTTTTTATATTTTACATCTTCCCGCCCCTCCCCCTCAAAACGAGAGGCCGGGAGAGTAAAGCATTAGTATATTAGCAAAGCAAGAAAGTTTAAAGTATGAGAAAAGACATGGAAAACATCCAGGACATAGCGTACAGGCTTTAGCTATGCCCTATCATAACTCATGATGTTTCTCAAATAATTCGAAGATACTTAATTATATAATTTTACAACAAAACTTATAATTTATTACTGGACATCTAATTTAGAGTTATAAGACAATAATATATGTAAGAATAATATGAAATACTAAATTAGAATTATAAAAGTCCTCAATTTTCTTCAAAATGTCCATTGAGAAATGAAATTTTGTATTAAATTCCTTTTCACAAAAGTAGTTGAAATTGAATGAAATGTTTTTTAAAGTCTCTCAATAGGGAACATCTTTTTATGTAAAAATTCGAAGATATACGATTGAATAAAGTTATATAATTGCATTCATCCTTCTTATTGTAGTTAATTAAGAATACATGGACATATTTTTAAACCAATATAAAAATTCAATACAAAACATTATGATATAATACCTTAAGAAAACAATTCAATATAAATCTCTACCAATATGATTCACTATGACAATAACACCTTCAATTAATTTTTTATGCCATATCCTCTCCAACAAATCAGACTACTAAATCAACTAATTGATGATGGTTGGGGGGTGGTTAAGTACAAAATATCAAAAAAACCTTTGTTGCTTAGTAAAAGGTAACTGGTTTTTGGCATTCTACATTGTATCAAAGTGTTTTATAAAACAAATTCTTTTTAAATGAATTGTAAGGTTTATCCTAAGTTTATTAACAGATATTTTAAGTTTTGTATCTTTCCTATCTTAGTCTAATTTCAGCTTACAATTTCCTGCCAGAATGTAAATTCAGAAACGCAGTAAATGCAAATGAGAAAGAGAACTATTTAAGTCGTTACTTCACCGACTTTGAAAGAGAGAGTCTGATTTTCTGACTAGAGCGCGTTTGCCCTTGGCTAATTTCTCTCTTAGGTACTACGCTCGGCCATACCTTAGGCTGTTGCTTGGCTTCGCCGATTTAATTAATACTTAGGGGCCAACTAGTTAGATTTCTGATAGCTTTGGCTATACCTTTCAAATAGCTTAGTTAAGCTACTTTAGTTTAAATTATTATTATTTTAAGTTCAAGCCCGAATGGAGGCTTTGTGTAAAGTTCCAAGTAGGAACTGATTGTAAATATACTGAAAAATAAAGGGTTGTAAACCCTCTTTAAGTCTTACGTGTTTTGTTCACATACTTAAGCGATTATTCGCTTGTTAGTGTTCGTGGGCTTCTAAGTTAGAACTTTAGAATTGAATAAGTAAAATTCCACAGAATCAAAATGTAAAAATACAACATCCTACAAAATTGAAATTCAAGTTGAAGAGAAGTAACTTCTATGATCAAGTTAAAGTCTTTTTCAGAGTTTTGGAAACTAGAAAGAATAATACCCTAAATAAGAAGAAAGAAAAGAAAATTTTGTTATAGAATTATGCAGGAAAGAAAAATAAAGAAAAAATTTTTTTTCTAAAATTTTGTGAAATATATGTGTTATGAGTGAGTGTGTTATAGTACTTCTGTGCTAAACTATGGTCGGTGGATCGTGGCTGGTATGAAAAACATGTAAAGATCTAAGCCAGTTTCTTGGCCATATTTGAATCTCCTACCAAAAAATAAAAAGATAAAATTTTGAGGGTTGTTAGGAGTATTACCTAGGGGGACAGCGGGAGTGTGCTATCACTTCTTATATCCTTCCTAAAGAGAAGATACAAGGAGTAATATATATAGTATAAAACCTAGTGTCGGAGAAAAAAATAAAAACATTTGTCTTCGGATGAAAATCTGGTGTAAAAGCCAGATTTTCAAAATGTGTGGGTAGAGGTTTTCCTCTTCTCATCTTCTGGGCTGTGGGGGACGTATACAACAAATTTTGAACGGAAAAACTCTGGTAAGAAAGAAAGACCGGATAGGAATGGAGCCAGACTGGGAAAGGTCAAGATCGGTAAAAAGAATTTGTCATAGTTAGGGTGTAAAGTCTAAATCATGTGTTAAATGTCATAATCGGGAAAAAATTAATGACGAATTTTGAAAAATTAAAAATAAATTAATTTTGGACAGAAAGTGGAATTCTATTATTTCTAACAGTGTAGCATTCATTATTTTAATTAACCAAATTATTTTTAGTTTGAACTTTCCTATCGATATCTCAAAATTTCAGTTGCTGCCCGAATTTAGCGCGAGCGAGATATTTATGCAAATCGCATATATCTGTTAGCAGTTTAAAAGGCAGGAGTTAACGAGGGGAAAGACAGTGCCTTAGATTTATCGCCGTAAGGCTGTGCGCGCAAAGATTTCCTCTGTCTACTGAAAGTTCCCCTTCATAGGCAATTTGCAATTACCAGTGTTTGCTAGTGAAATTCGCATTATTGCATTTCACTAAGAGTTAAGCTTCCCTCGCCGTCCTACTTAAGCTAAGTTAGGGATTTGAATTTGTTAACACACTTTATTTCATATTATTTTAGTTCAGCCCAAGTAGTGGCTTACTCTCGAGTTGGAGAGTTGTAATTATTTGAATTAAAGGGTCACTTTTAAACCCTCCTTTCTGACTTTGTAGTTCTTCAACACTAAAGGACATAGCCTAGATTTGCTCACTGTCCTCCACATAGGGTTTCACAGCGTATGCTCACAAAGAAAGTCAAGAGATTGAAGGAGAAACCTTATAACAGTTAATTTAAATTCACTTGCTAAATTAAAAGGTCTTAGTCTAGTTGAATGAACAATTTCCGATTTCTTTTTAGTTAGAGGATTAGGTTTATCAATTTCAAAAGTAACTTCAGAATATTGGTTTAAAATTTTGTAAGGGTCTGAAAAAGGAGGACAGAGTTTACGTGTATTATGATATTGGAGTTCTTCATACATTACTAAATCACCTATTCTAAAATTACTCGGCTTATAATGAACATCATATCTTTCTTTATTTATAGTATGATAATCATCAGATCTCTTTTGAGCAATTTTCCTAGCTTCTTCTATTAGTTCACATGATTCTTGATTTTGAAGTAAGGAATCATGAGGTAATTTTCCATACATTAAATATGATGATGGGAATTGTTTTACAGAATGAGGGGTATTATTATATTCTTCAGTTACTTGGCATAGGAATTTTGTCCACAAAGTGTTACCTTGATAAGAATTAAGTTTGTATTTTAATCTAGTTATAATTGTGTGATTAACTCTTTCAACTTTACCGTTAGTTTGGGGTCTATTAGCAGTAATTAATATTTGTTTTACATTATGATTCCTTAAGAAGTGCTTAAATTCTGAAGATGTGAAAGCAGCATTTTTATCAGTTAAAATTTTCTTTCGTACCTGAATTTGAAAAATTTTCTTTAAACAATTTATATCATCTGTGGTTACACTTTTAGAAGCAAAAGTTCAAATATACCTAGTTGCATGATCAATAATAATGTGAATATACCTTTTGGTAGAATTATAATAATTTAAACCACCAAAAGTATCAATAGACAATAATTCAAAAGGTTCACTGACAGATGGTAAATTTTGCCTTAACCTATAAGGCATTTCTCCCGCCTTCTTGGCATGCCTTAATGGTGTAGCGGTCAGCACGCTCGACGCGTATTCGAGAGGTCCGAGGTTCGAGTCCCGGCGAGGGCATTGCTCATTTTTCATGTCCGGTGTGGGAGTGGTGATAGTCACCAGGGTGCTTGGGCCGAAGGCCCTACCCCTGATCGAACAAAAATTGAGTTCTTCTTAATTATGTCAAAAATAAACAAATAAGCAATTTGAAAAATTTAGAAGAAATTTGGAACTCGAACATAAATCAAATGAATAGTTTTAAAACTAGCTCCGAGAGGTGTAGTAATGTGAGACAAGAAAAATGTACTAATGATGTACTCGGTCCAAAAAATCGGAAGCAAAAAAGCAATCAAACATCTGGTAGTCCGTGCAAGCTGGTGACAGAAAGTGCTGTAAAAGAAATATAACACAGACATACGAATTGGAAATACGAATCTGTTGGTGATAAGGTACATAAAATGAAAAAATGCATAAAACAGGGAAAGAAAATAAGTAGTGAAAAAACATATGAACATAAACAAAGGCACAATAATATAAGGAGTATCTGGCCGAAAAAGTGGGAATTACTATTTCAAACATATAGAAGCATAATCACATAATAATATACCCTATATATTTATATCCTTTTATTGATTTTTTTAATATATTTACAAGGATGAGTATATTAATTGCCACTGGCAAAGATTTCCTCAAAAAGATTGAAAAGTAGAAATAGTTTGTCTGTATGTTCAGTAGCTTGGATGTTCAGTGTCTGCATGTTCAGTAGCTTGGATTGCCGGCATTTTAGTCGCTATTTTCTTAAGTATGTTAGATATAGAATGACCCTTGAACATGTTGTAACATTCTTTGATTAACTTAAAAATTTCCATAAGTGAACCAGAACCAGACACATTATCACTATTGACATTTTTTCCATTGTGTGCAGAATTAGGTACACTTTTAGTAACAGTACCAGCGGTGACATTTGCATAGGAAATACCAGGAATAACATGAGATGAGTCAGCCAAGTTATTAGAGTTTTTAGATTTAACAGGTACATTTTTGGTATCAGATTTGTTAACATCAGCTGCATTTGAGTTAAGTAATTTGGGGAATTTGGAACATCTCCTATAATTGGCCGTGTGGCCTTCTTCATTACAGTTACAGCACTTAACATTGGGAATTCTTTTAGCAATACAGAGTGAGGAAGAAGTCTAACTAGAAATGGCGCGTGGAGCTACTTATAGTTGCATTTATATAACATGCCAGAGTTTTCTCGAAAGTACTGGTCTAGGGGGAAGATCCTAAAATTGCGGAAAGTTAAATAGAGGTTGCCTGTTTGCGTAGAGCAAAGCCATCGTATTTTTTATATGTTATATATATGCATATTATAACTTGAGGTTAACGTGTATTCTTATTCATTCACAACAGAGAAATATTTTTATTTTAAATTAGCAGCACACTAGAATCTGAATTGTACGGCAAGTACCAATTTAAAGTCGAGAAATTAATGAATTAATTGTACACAAAGTTCAGATCAGAAATTTACTGTATAAGAAAAGGCCCGATACCGAAATTATTCAGATCATTTTGTATTGCCGAAGATCCAAGATTTCATCGAATTGAGAAACTGCAGCCCCTTGGAACAATTGTTTGAGCTGGAGGTTAAATCAGAAAGTCGAAGGGTAGCTGAAAGTATGCGTACAATAGGTTACGTCCAAAGATTGAACGGACAGTTTCGCAGGTCGATTTCAGAAAAACGAGAAAATTTAACGGCGAAAAAAATTTCAAAACAAGAAGGAAAATGTAGGCGATCTCTAAAGCAGACCCTAAGATTAAAAAATAGGGAGGTAAATCAACAGTTAAACTAAGCCGGGGGGCTAAGGAAAGGAGGGTGCAGTCATCCCTCCCGTATAAAAATCCTTCTAATATGCAATTCAACCCGGTGATAATAAAAAATTTGGCATTACCGGTTATTTAAATTTTATTAAGTAATGTGCCAACAAAGGCAGGGGCGCAAGCAAATTTTATTTTTGAAATTTTTTTCAAAAAAAAAAATAAATGAAAAAGATACCGATTATTTAGCGTAGAAAATATCAAAGTCATTGCAGCTCAGGGAAAGAAGTGCACATATATAGTCAAAGCCACATTTGTTATCCAAGCCAAAATTAATTTTAAAAAACTATATTTTTTGTTGTTAGAAATTTGTAGGCTTCATTGATTCTAGGTTCAAGTTTCCCCAAGATAGCTGGAGCTGAGCTCAACCTCCAACAAGAAACTGTAAAACTGAAAGGGAACTCAGGCACGAGGAAGCTGCAGAACTACCTCGGTTGGACCTGGACCATATGCAGTATGCAGATAGAAAAGAGCTGCAGAGATTGGTAAAAAAGTTTTCCTATTTATTTTCTCAGAAACCTGTTAACACAAATAGTAGAAATGAAACAGAGCGTACAAATAATGAACCTTTTAAAAAACCAGGCCCTACAGGTATGATCGCGTAAAAGAGGAAATCATTGAAGAGCATATCCACGATATGACCAAAAATAAAATAATTACGCCGATCAGTAAAACTGTCGTGTCTCTATGTTCAATCTTGGCACCGCTGCTTTTTAATATTTAAATCAATGACACACCCAACATTAACGATGGCTTAATCGCCTGCTATGCCGACGATACCGCTATTCTTTGCAACTCTTTGAACCCACAATTAGCTCAAGATAAACTTCAACATACCATTAATTTATTTTCTCATGGTTTAAGGGATGGAGAATAAAAATCAATGAATCAACATCATCCGTAATCTACTATAAAAAATGCTGCGCAAGACGACAACATTATGATGATATGACGCTGGACGGTACAGGTATATCACGTGATACAAAGACAAAATATCTAGGGGTTTAATCTTGATCAAAAACTCACCTTTACACACCATATTACTGAACGCAGAGATAAAATTTATAAAGCTCTATAAATTAGGAGAATTCTACTCTACACTGCACCTGCATGGGCAGCTGCTGCAAGGAGCAATAGATTACTACTTTTTCAAAATGAAATAAATAAATAAAGCACTAATGCTCCTTGGTTCACAAGAAACACTATTCATAATGATCTGAATATAAAACACACTGACTCCGAAATTTTGAGATTCACCCACGAATTCTACAAAAACTATGATAATAATACTCAAGATGTCATCAAACAAATTGGTAACTTATGATTATACTATTTTGAAACCTCACAAGAACTATTCAACACAATACTGGCGAGTGAATTTTCACATCGTTCAAGAAATGCAACAATCGAGCGGTCCTAATCGAGGCTCGATCCCAGCCAAACACAACGAGGACTTGTAAATATTATTATCTTATTTTTCTTCATACTATGTACTCAAGTTATTTATTTACTCAAGATATGCCTATAATTGCTTATACTTGCCAAAAACTGCCTACAGTGTGTGTTAGGATTTTACATCTACCAGGACTACCAAAAAAATTGTTTACAGTGTGTGTTAGGATTCTGACGAATTATTTCATATCTATTATGACTAGTCTTTAGAGACACATGCGCAAAAGACTTTCCACTTGTCTGGAATTAAAGGTTTTGCATCTTTAAGTCCAAAGGGATAAGAGATAGGAAATGGTAAATAGTCGAAGGCCGCCTAACCGGTACAGTGGTTAGCGTCTTGTCAAAGAGTCCGGTTTGGAGTCCCGAAGAAGGCATGGATGTTTGTAATTGTATGGTGTCGGTGCGGTATGGCAGCACTTTAAATGTGTGGTGAGCCAAAAGTCCTCTCGTGAGGTTTTGTGGAAAGGGACAGGGGTGGAAGAACCTAGCATCCGTACCCTCCCCCCGGGGTGCTGTACATCAAAATTGGGGGGGGGCGGAACTCAGCTAAATCGCACCATCACCTATAAGGTACTGAAGGCTGTTGCCAACGACAGGTGTATCTTGCGTTCCTTGAAACGAGGAATTTCGTGGGTTTGGGCTGATGTTACTGTCAGACAAGTGAGCATAAGTAACAACAACAACAACGGTCGAAGACCTCTAAAATGAATGACGGTCTACGATAGGTTAGACAGAGCGTGGTTCCCGATTCCAGGAGTGGTGTTGGCACCTGGGCCGAAGACGCTACCCCATGTAGAACAAACTTTTCTAGTTTTTACATGACAGAATTAAAAAGAGATTGCAGCTGACTGAATTTACAGGGAAATAATAATAATCAGATAATTGAATATGAGACAGCACCCTACACTCGCAAACCAGAAAGCCAGTTCGAACTGGCAATTTGGCTAGAAACATAGAAATAGAATGACATAAGCGCAGTCAATTGGCGCATTAGGTAATTACATAAACAGAAGACAGGGAAGGAGACACATTACATAAATGAAATATAAAAACAACTAATATATAGATACATAGGTACAACAAATACAAATGAATACAATTTTACCTTATATCGTTGTTGAGGACAACCATTAGCCTATTACTATTTGCTAAATCATTGTAATCATAAGAATAGATTTTAATAACGGGTTGTTTATAGACCTCTGCCTCTCATGGAATCTTTTTGCAAGAAAACAGTAATGAGTCTTGAGCTGAACAATATTTAGTTTCTCGCGAATACGGTTATAATGAAGGTAACACGGAACATCTACGATCTGCCGCAAAATGCAGTTCTGCGTTGTCTGCAACCTTTTCCTATTACTTTCGCAGGATTGGACACGCATAGCAAAGCACGGAACGCAATGTGGATTTATAAATGAGTAACTTGTTATATATTGATAGAACGCTGTTTCGAGCATTTAAGGGGTAGAGTTCAGCTTTACGAGCTCGAAACTTCTGGATAATAGATGTAATGTGTGGGGTCCATATGAGAAAATTATTGAGGATCACCCCAACATAACAGACTTGCTTGGCCCAGGGGAGTGAAGTTCCATAGAATTGAGATTTTCTAGAATTTTCCTTTTCCTCATGAAGAAGTCAGGCTGTGTTTTATCCACACTCACCACAATATTCCATTTAGTGAGCTAAGTCTCAAGTGCATGGATGTGTGCTTGTAATCGTTGTATAGCTGGACTAACAAATGCACTTTGGGATAGGATCACTGTATCGTCTGCATACGTGGCCAGAGTAGTGTTGGGTGTGGTCGGAATGTTGTTCACATAAATATTGAAGAGGGTAGGACCAAGTGAGGACCCTTGTGGGACGCCGGCTGAAATAGCACGGCTGTTGGAATATGTACCTGAAACGTGAATGACAAAGTGTCTACCGGTTAGGTAAGATTTATTTACGTTTATGATGTAGCCTGGGAAACCCAGGTTGTGTAATTTGTATATTAGTGCATCCAACCATACTCGGTCAAAAGCCCTTAAATGCTATAATATGCCCTTAACCATACTCGGTCAAAAGCCCTTAAATGCTATATCAATAAAGATACCTCCAGTGATTTTGCGAGACTGCATGCCTTCTGAAATGGTCTCAACAACTCTATAGGGCTGATTTATATGTAGAAAGTTCTTGTCGGAAACCAAACTGATGCGGGATGAGAATATTCCCTTTTTCCGGGTGGCCATTTATTCGCTTGAGAATTACCGCTTCGAAGATCTTGCTAAGCGTTGTCAACAGGCTGATGGTTCTGTAAGATTCCGGCTTAGTATCGGGTTTGTTAGCACTTAATACAGGTATAATCTTAGCCAACTTCCATACCGTGGAAAAATGTTGCCACTGTAGCATAACGTTGAAAATCTTGGTGATGAGGAAAAGGATCTTGACAGGAAGTTTCTTAATCATCAGGTTCCTGACGCTGTCAAATCCAGGATTTTTTTCTTCATTTTTTTTAATATAGCCAATGAAAATGATGTTGTCCGTGCGTGGGTTTGTAAAGTAACTGGTGTGAAAATTAACAAGGTGTTCTGTTGTAGGATCATGAATACTGTTAGTGCAATACTGAGATTCCAGATGCTGAGCTAAGAGTTCTGTTTTCTCAGTTTGGTGTATTAGATCCTATTAAAGCCTTTCAGGGGCGGAATTTTGTTGTAGCATTTCTTAGACCTAGCATTAGCTTTCCACAGAGAGTTCAGAGCGTAGTTTCGCTAGTTAGCGCACTTTGCTAGTCTGTCCTCCAGCTGTTAATTTTAGTTGTGGGTAAGCATTCTGGCTGTTTTTAAAGTGTATCGCCGGTGTAGGTTTGTAGAGACATTAGGCATCTTTTGAAACAAGAGAGATGAAAAATATGCATTGCCTTCGCCGGGGATCGGACCACGGACCTCTGAAATACCGGCTCAGTGTGCTGACCATTACACCACGAAGGCACGCTAAGAATGTGGGAGATATACCTTATAGGTTGACTCAGTCTGTTAGTTTTAAATAAACTGTGTAGTCGGTGTTATTGTGAGCACGAAGTACGTGCTTTTTGTTAAAGAGTTTGAGAATAAATGGGCCATTTACACCTTCTTCTGTGCTGTTATTCTTTACGTCTGTATGAGAAGTCACCAGGCTTCCTCCTAAGAACAAGTCCCTTGCATGATAGCGAAAAACGTAAAATCTTATATAACGAGTTAAATCCACACGGCAGTATTATGATTTACAACAATCATCTGACGGCCTTTAGTGTGCACTGCTTATAATCTTATTATTCGAAAATGCCGAAAATAATGTGCTTCTAAAAGCCTCATCAACTGCTGTCAACAAACGACTTTCGACGATTCTGTCAAGCATAAAAAATATTTTAATAGGGCAATTATAAAAATCTTTCTAAAAATCCCCCCAACTTCATTTCTTAATGAGGTTTCCTTCGCAGCTGTCAAATCCTTATCCACTCCATGAGAGTTTTCTCATTTAGACAGAGTTGGATTAGTCATTAAGCAAAGTAAGCACTTGCTTAGGGCATCAAGGAAAGGGAGCACCACAAAAATTTCCATTACTGATTTTACCACAGATTATTGCAACTAAACTATGACAGACAAAGGAAAAAAGGAGAAAGAAGATGTAAATATATGTGGGGACACCAAAATCTTAAATGTGCTTAAGGCCTTTATAAATCTTAATCCGGCCCTAGATTTAGGGCATGTTTTGTTAAACTTTATGCAAAGCCTTACAGATGCTATAAATATGCCGTACCTTTATGTTGTTAAGGTATTAAAACTTCATCAGTCTTTCTTTTTCAACTGATCTTTTTTTTTAAATTAAATATTCTACTTACTAAAACACTTCTTTTTGTTTGAATTTATGACTGTTTACTTACAGAGATATAAAGTGTAAAAAGAATTGGCATCTTCTGCATTTTAAATTATGAAAAGCAAAATGACACGATTTTTTAAACAATTCAAAATTAATTTTCATGATGGGTATAAAGGTATAAATATCAAAGAAAGATTCATCAGAACAAATTATTTCTTTCACAGTTGAAACTGAGTTTTTTAATTATTAATTTTATTCATAAACTTGATTATTGAATTGTTAAATAATGTAATTGGATTAAATTGTCACATGACTGTAACTTAATAAAAGTTTAGAGTAAATTCAATAAGAATTTTTAGTTACTTCTCTGTTTCTTCTTAAAAAGGATTTGTTAAAAATGTTTAAGTTTACATTTAATACAGTAGATACTAAACTGAAACCACGTAAACATAACATTAAAAAAGGTGACATACATTTTTTAAATACTAACAACGGCTGAAAAATGTTGAATTATAAAGTTATTTCACAAATTACTTTATGTGGATTGTACTGTACATTATTTGCATCAATGTCATTAACATGCACCGGTTAATGACATCAACTACATTCAAAACATTAGACCCCCATGTAAACTGAGACCTGCATAAAGGTACCAGCACCATTATATTTTTAAAATAGAACTGGTTAATTTAACACTATTAAATATTACAACGAATGATAACTGATTTTATGAGATGCTGAAATTCCCTGTATTACTGTCATTGCTATTAGTGATACTTTGACCTAAGTATGTATGCTGTAGGATACATTGAATACGTAACACATAGTTAATAATCATAACTGAGTATCTGGTAGCATTATATCACTACTGTGTATAACAGGTGAAAATTACTAATGCCTCACGGAAACCTCCTAAATATTTCATGAAACTGATCTCACTTAGCTAAATATTTTTCAAAATACACTTTAATTGATAAAAAAACCTGAAAAGCATTAGTTACAATTTGAATTCAGTTACCACTGGAAAAAAATTCTGCAAATTTAATACAAACACATATTAATAATCCTTAGAAAATCCTTTAGCCAGGTATTTCTTTCATGGAAGGCATCCCTTGAATGCTTTTTTGTGATAACAACCAACTTGATTTTAAATGTATGAGATGTTACTTTTCTTGATTTTCTTTTCTCCTCTATGTTAGCATCTCTTCTACAGCACAATTTCTCAACAAAGGGGGAAATTGCACAGTCTCAGGTGTGGATGCAGTCAGCTTCTTATTTATCTCTTATGTATTTAGTTTTAATTTATAAATATCAAAAAATACTTTTGTTCATGATTTGGTATTTGTCAACATTTTCTACACTTTCGTTGCTTAATTTATAAAACATAGATAGTATTTATTACAGTTAAAACCATGCTTTGAGATATCTTTATAACTAATGAATCAAAGTAATATCCTCTTTATTTTCATTTGAAAACACATTACCTCATTATAAATATTTATTTAAAATGTGTACGTAGGAAGTATTTTTTCTTCTAAAGAGGAGAAAAAATAAAGAACGTTCATGGAAGTACTTCCTTTGTATTCTCAGATTAGTCGTGCTATTGTAACACTTCTGTTCTCAAAACCTAGCATTTTATTATTATTTTCCAAGTTACAACTTTAGTTTGGACAAGAAGAAAAATTAATTCACACATGTTTTATTGCACGGAACTTATTTATAATCATAAGTTCACAAAATGTTGGGTAGATACTAAAAATTAAGAAGAGCTGAATATGATAAAAATCATAATATGCAACACTCCCAGAAACCACCTGTTAAGTGTTTAATGGTCTGTGGTTCATAAAGACTGGCCATGTTTCACAAAGATTTCAGAATATTCGCTCAAGCAGTTAAAGATTCCTGTATTAATCAGTACAAATGGTACCTCAGAGGTAATGTCTGTTTCAAAAGTTGCCAGCCTTCATGTCAGTAAGAGCTGCATGTTAGAGTTCAGAAATATTCAAGAACTGCAATTAAGTGTTTATCATGTTTCAAAATTAGCAAAGTTTTTGAATAAAAAAGGAATATTTTAAGTAAATTAACAAGAATTTTGTTTCAACAATTATGTTTATTTACAAAAAAAACTGTTATTGCTTTGGGTCTGTATTTGAGGAAGCATATTTCTTGGCTATACAAATTGTAAACTTTTCTACAGTTTACTTTTTCATAATTAAAAACAGAGTTTAATAGCAGTAAACTGAAAATAAAAGAAGAGACATACTGCTATTTACAATAATGTAAAAATAATGGAGTAATTTGAAAACACAGAACTAAGGATTTTTCTTGACTCTACCTACATAGTCTCCTCATGATAATGGTAACAAACACAGAAAAGGAGGGAAAAAAAGAAGGACAGTAAGCTGTCAACCTACTAGGGTTAAAAAAACCACAAGGTTTTTTTTTTCCCTATGTGGGCATTCAGCCAACACTATTAGATTTAGCACCAATACAGAGGTCAAACTCACTACTGTATCACATAATAATTCATTGGCAATTTGAATTAGATACGTTTTACTTTTTCTAATGCAAATCACAACTATACATATAGGGAATTCTGTAAGATCTGAGGTACATCATGAATGAAGGTGTTACCAGGGTACAATCCAGTTATCTTTTCTGCTGCCTTAATAGCCACTATACATTTCAAGAATAATATCAACATGGTAGTAACAGATATGCAATTATTTGCCTTTTGTGTTTATCTATCACAGATTAGCATATAAGGCACAGTTTGAAATTATTATACACACAATTTGAATTCAGAAAATTAAATTAGTGATTACCAAAAAGACAAATACAAATTCTGTCTCAAAATTAAAACTACTCCCTTAAGAAGTGAGTAAGTTATGATTTCCAAGCCTCATTTTAGCCATGTCTGGTCTATACATAAACCATATAATTAAAAAAAAATTCTTCTAAGGAACAGTATATTCCTATGACACACTGAAATTCTTAAATTTATTATAAGAAAGTAATTAAGATTTTTGAAGTTTTCACATCTTATTTTAAGAGCAGCACTCTTTTTGACTATTATAATGTACATAAATTACTATTTCAGTGTCAGTTGAGTATTAAACATTCAATATTAATTTACGTCAATTTCTGTCCATAAAAAGAAACTCCTTGCTTTTTCATCAGCACCTACTAATTTTTTCTTTCGCATTTAAAAAATGTACTTAAATATATCTATTCTGCTTTACCACTCAGCAACACTTTACTGAACTTTGGGGCATGGACTATGCATGCACACCATTTTGAGTTTATTAACTTCTTTTTGAATAGGTCACTATTATATAGTTGCATAAGTAGTCTCCCTCTAATTCTAGTTTATTATTTCTAGCTTTAAAATATTGAACTCTCATTCTTTATAAAAATAATGCATAAAACAATTTAATAAACATTATATAACAAAACAAAACCAATTCTAGAATGGCTGCTATGTGGAAGGCTATCAAATACTGCATTTTTAAACAGATAACAGAAGAGTTAGAAGAAGCCTATTTTGATCGTAGTTATTTGAGAATTTTTTATCTGAAATAATATTTTTACATACATACACATACTGTTTCAATATCCATATTTTCTGAGCAGAAAACAGGGTAAAATAGTACACATCTAGAAATAAGCGTCAAGAGTAGCTAGTTATTTAATGCATATGTAGATTATATGAGCGGAAATGTGACTGGGTAATACATCAGATCGGATCCAAACGTAATGGTCCTAAGTTTTAGTCACAAATGCACATTATACTTGACAAACAAAAAATAACACTTCTTAATCATACTCTTTTCTCTTTTCCCCATATATTTTCACAAGCGTCTACACCCCAAACCTGCTCATAGCCCAGTTTCGGAATGAGAGAGGGAAAATGGGACTGACTGACTGACTGTCAAATATTGCCGGTGATGCAGTCCGAAGGACTGCGTGTCCGGCTCAATCAAAATAGCCTTTACGGCGGCATCACTTAATCCGGAGCTAGGAGGTGGGAACAAAGGGGACCAACATCTCAGGTCCGACAAACCAAGGATCATGGACAGGAGTGGAGCAAGGAGTGTTGTCATCATAAGACTACATTTAAAAGACAATATTTTAATCAATTACAATACATAAGCAAAAATAAAAATATAAAACAAAAATTGAATAGAATAGAAGATAAAATGAGCTATATACAATATATACACTATGAGGTGGGGAAGTACGAGTCACAGAGGTGAGGGAAAATGGGATTTTGTTTGAGCGCTCATAATCGCTCCTGCTCGAAGATCACGTGCATGCAGCTACAATCGCTTGAAATAGCGCTGTGATAGAATAATTGTGATAGTGGTACTATATTTACTTAGCTTAGTTTCTTAAAAATAAAGTTGCTAATTTCATGTATTATACTGTGTAAGATTAATTGTGTGGAAAATTTTCGTTCGTAAATTGTGCAAAAGTTTCTTTGAATGGAAATATTTGCATGTTTATATCATCCAATAGAAGCAGGTGATCCCATGCCAGCAGGCGACTGCATTTTGGCTAATTAAATCTTAATTACATTAATTTAAATCTCATCTCTATAATGACTAAATAATGGCATTATCGGAGTTCAGCAGAAGGAAAATAAAGAGTTTTTGCTTTTCATTAGCAGCTTTGACTTATGACTATAAAAAATTCTTCTGCCTATGAGATGAAAACTTTTTCAAAGCTGTACAAGTATTTATTTTATTTTATATTTTTCTTATCTTATGTTTATTGTCTTCTCATTTATTCAACTAATTGACAACTTTGTAAATTGGCAAAAATTATGTGACTAACTTGAAGGCTCTTGGGTAATATTTTGTTAGTAGTAAGCGGAGGTAACCGTAGGCGGAAGTGACGCCACAGAAAAGGGGGCGTGGCCTCCACCATCTTGGATTTCTTCGGAAGGGACGACACCAGCGGCATCTTTTATCACGTGATGGAAAGACACCATCAAAGTTTCGTTTTTATTCTGTGACAACGATTTTTTCGAAGTTTTTATTTTTTGCGGCAACGACACTATTTTTTTATGTTTATGGCAACGATCGCTTAAACCACGTGACGTCAACTTTATCATTTTCCTTATTTACCAATTACTTTCCTTTATTATTTTAGTTATTTAATCATTTTTGTTCATTATTTTTAATTATGTTTCATTATTTATTTATGAATCATCCTTTTTAATTATTTAATCCGTCATTATTTTTAATTAGTTTTAATTGTTTCTATTATATTTTAATCCATTTTTAATAAATTTAATGTCACTTTCCTTGAATTTTAAAAATAACCCTCACGGATGGGATTCGAACTCGCTATCTCTGGGATGGGAATCTGGCGCTTTAACCCCAAAATAATCTTATCGTCCCTTCAAACTTGCTCTTTCACCTTGTCGACCCTCTTTGTCCATTTGACCTCGTACAGAGGAAACCGCTATAAAGTCATTAGGCTGAAGGCATGGACCTTATAAGAGATAGACTAACCCAGTGGGCGGAGCGTCCGTCTCCCACATGCCCGCAAGGAGTAGAGACGATCTAGTTTACTGTAACTTTGAAATAAAAACTTGGCTCCACTTTAAATTAGCATAAAGCCGAAACGCGCGCTCATTCTAACGGGAAGTTGAAATAAGAAATCATAGGAAAGGGGAAATTAAAATAAAACTTTGTTAGTTTAAACTAAAACCTTACAAAGCAATGTATAATTTTAATTTAAATATAAATTTAAGATGCACTATAATGAAAAATATCTTTAAGAATATTATTTCCCAAGTAGTATAGAGTCTAAACTAAAGATCTCATGGCAAGTGTTACCATACCATGAGCTTTAGATTATAAATGCCCTGGAGGCGTAATGGAATGTAACAGGTAGAAAGATTACAATATAAATATTTTTGATGATAGCATTTCGTTTCCTTTTTGTTGGCTTTTCTATCCTTGTCAATAATATAATATATATGCTATTTATTTCTTTGGTTATTTTTAGTACAACTATTTAACAACATTTACAATGAATTCTCAATTCTTACTTTAGGTACTGCTGTAGCAATATATAAACATGCTTTGTCATTTGTTTTTCTTTTGAGATGTAAATGTATTAATTTACATCTATGTATATAATGCATGTGTCAGTTGACTAATTTCCCTACTCTTATTTGATTTTTTTTTCAGTAATGAACAGTTATGTGGTTTATGTACATGAAATGTTACTAAATGTTTTCAGAGGATACAATCAATTATACATTGTAGCGAAAATTGCTCCTTTCTACTGAGCTCCTCATAGCTTAGTGAATAAGACGCAGGACTCGAGAGACGAAGGTCCCGGGTTCCAAACCTATCAAAGGCAAGATGCCTCATAATCTATTTTTATGTAAATTTCCTTCTTTTTAACCTGTTTTCTTTATGTTCCAGAACATTCCGAGTCTGGAATGTTCCAGCATGCTAATCAGCTGTAGTATATAAGTAGTTCTTCATTCAGTTCGAATGAATAAAGTCTTGAGTTTAGACTTGAGTACTTGCCTGTTCATTTGTACGATCCCTTCATCTACGCGACAGTTTGGTGGAGACGCCGGGTACACTCAGTTACTACGGCAGAGTTACGCCAAAGCCTTCAGATTCGAGGACTTCCTCCTGAGTTTGGGCTCTTACAGGATTAGCGTATAAGACCGAGAAAGATGGTTGATGAGAAGGCAACCGAGCAGAATCCTCCAGCAGGAGCTAGTTCCGCTTCGAGTAACATTGCACCAATACCGATCCTGACGTACCAACTGCCCAGAAGCCCGTGTATATTCACCGGGGACGGCCAAGAAGATACTAATAGATGGCTCAAGGACTTTGATCGTATCGCCAACTATAACCACTGGGATGACCAAATGTGCTTGGAGAACGTCATTTTTTACCTTGCCGGAACCGCTTGATCGTGGTTCTATAATAATGAAGACATCCCTTTCTTTGCAGCCATCGTAGATTACGGAAAGGAGCAACAGAAGGACAAACAATTAAAATCCATTATTACAATTCTCAAGAGAGGTGACACATATCAAAATTATCAAATGAGAAATGGTATACTGTACAAAAGAAGCTATGATCCTATGGGACAGCAATGACTTTTGGTAGTAACAAAGCAACTTTGTAGTGAGGTTCTAAGAAGTCTTCATGATGCTCCATCCACTGGGCATCTCGGATTTGCCAAAACGTACGACCAAATAAGCAGGAAGTACTATTGGCCAGGGCTATATGGGAGAACACGGCGGTATGTATCACACTGCCGAGAATACCAAAGACCGAAATGGCCGTCGCAACTTCCACCAGGACAGCTTCATCCGATAAAACCCCCTGACTCACCGTTTATCAAAATTGGGATAGATCTATTTGGACGCTTTCCTATTACTCGAAATGGGAACCGGTGGATTATAGTTTGCACAGATTACCTTACCAGAATTACTGTCACAAAGGCAATACCGACAGCTGAGGGCACCGAAATTGCCAAGTTTATAGTTGAAGAAATTGTACTGAAGCATGGTGCCCTCAAAGAGATGATAAGTGACCGAGGACGCAACTTCTTATCTAAATTGTTAAAGAAGTCATTCAACTATGCAAGACGTCTCATCATCTGCATACCACTCTCAGACCAATGGCTTAACTGAAAGATTCAATAAGACACTGGCAGACATGCTGTCCACGTACGTAGACGTTGAACAGAAAAATTGGGATGCTGTTCTACCATTTGTAACCTATGCCTATAATTCAGCGAAAGAAGACACAACGGGATTCAGCCCATTCTTTCTCATTTATGGTAGAGATATCCAGACACCTCTCGACGTAATTTTTCCACACAGTATCGAAGATTGCGACGATATTTATGCGCAACATCTGATCACTAGAGCTGAAGAAGCTAGAGAGCTTGCAAAACTCAATATTCTTAAAGCGCAAATCACAGACAAGCGCCGATATGACGAAAGGCATCGACCTGTCAGCTACAACATTGGAAACTTAGTCTGGGTCTTAACTTCAGTACGATAGGTTGGATTATCCGAAAAGCTCCTAAAACCTTATTTTGGACAGTATCGAATAACACGAGAGCTCTCTGACGTGACGTACGAAGTAGAAAGTATAGAACAAAATAGGAAGCGACGGAATTCAAAAGACATCGTTCACGTATTGAGATTGAAGCCCTATCGTGATCCAAAAGTACAATTAGACGATGAAAGAAAGCCCAATATTTCCAGGAGACCTGTTACAAGAAGGCAGACCATTTCGCAGCGGGAGGCTGCTTCTTCCTAAGAAGGGGGAAATGTAGCGAAAATCGCTCCTTTCGACTTAGATCCTCATAGTTTAGTGGATAAGAGGCAGGACCTCGAGAGACGAAGGTTCCGGTTTCGAAACCTATCAAAGGCATGATGCCTCATAATCGATTTTTATGTAAATTTCCTTCTTTTTAATCTGTTTTCTTTATGTTCCAGAACATTCAGAGTCTGGAATGTTCCAGCATGCTAATCAGCTATAGTATATAAGTAGTTCTTCATTCAGTTCGAATGAATAAAATCTTGAGTTTAGACTTGAGTACTTGCCTGTTCATTTTAACGATCCCTTCATCTACGCGACAAATTCCTGAATCGGCAATCTCCTGAAACTTTAAGTGGGCATTTTGCCTTCTCACTTACATAGAATTTACAATTCTACTAAAAATATTTGTAAGAGCGAGGATCAGATGCTTACTTAAAATTTCAAGAGACAGCTGGCATGTTTCTACCGCTGAAACCACTTTTTAGCGAAACCTACCTTATAATCAATTTAGTATAATTACCTTCAGATTTTGAAGAGTACTTGATGTTCACTAGACCACTTTTTTAGTAAATTTACGTTTAATATGCCATGTCATTCCAAAAATAAACTTCTAATAGGAAGAATATTTTCACAGTCTACTTAATTTCTTAGATCTGAAGAATTTCTTTTGCTTCCAAATTTTTACCGTATGCCTACATATGCTGCATTTATTCCTTTCGTCTTCTTATTACTGATAGGAAAATTTACGATTACTTGAAAGATTTGGAATACTAAAGTTCATATGTAAAGTTCATATGGTTGAATAATGAGAACAAATCCGCCATTCTGTTTTAATTGATTAATACTCTGAATAAGAAATCTTTAAGAAAATATCAGTTTCATTCGCGTGAATAAAATAAACACAATTTTTAAAAACATCCAAGTGTCAACATAAACGAATCTACAAATATATTTTGAAGTATTTAAATAACTCATATTCTGGAAATATACGAAAAAAGTATCGAGAAATTATTGGCATATACCAACACCAAAGATAAAATAGTTCCCAATGGCAAAGAGAAAACAGTTTCGAAAATCTCACTACCGAGAACGTACTTTCGAAAGTTTACAAAAAGGCAAAGACATCACAAATACATAAATTTTGTGGAACATGACATTATTTAAAATTTTTCGTTCCAAATTTTAGTTCTTGTATAGAAAAATATACATTAAATAATTAAACGTGGGTATTCAGAAAAATCAATATTCATAGAAACGTAGACTTGTTTCGAATAATACAATAATAAACATATATATATATATTTATATAGAAAAGAACAAGAAAAATTTAACGTTTACATCCTGATACTTGACATCTCTTCTCTGCTATTATCTTTCCTATTTCGGGAGAAATTTTGTTTGCAGTGATAACTTTCAACGCTGACCCATAGTGAGCATCATTAATACGGTTTCTAATAGGAGACTTATTACTTTTCATGACTGAAAATAACTGCTCGCACCGACAAGTGCTACCAAACATGGAAATAATTTCATATGCGAATTTTCGAGTATTTTCAAACCTGGCTGGTAAATATTTGTAAAATTCAGGCACGCCCACTTCAATGAATTTTGCTTTCAAATTTGAGTTGCATTGAATCTCGATCACCTCCATTTGCATATGGCTGAGTACTGAGTCAATACTTCTTCAGAAAATCGAAGAAAACAAAAAAAAATGTTTTCGAGGGAACTAAAATCATTAAACCTCGTTTCAAATTGAGTTGTTAAATTTGCAATTTTATCTGCGTATTTTTGATACGAACAAGTATCATCTAAACTTAATTTGTTCATGCTGCACGTCGGGAAGTGCGCCAAATCTTCATTTTAAAGTTGTTTTTCCCAAAGAACTAGTTGACATTTGAATGCTTTAATTATGTCAAACATGTTCGTAATGATATGATCTTTTCCTTGTAACGATAAATTTAAATCGCTTAAGTGTTTGGTTATATCTACTAAGAAAGGTAAATCTTGTATCCATATTGGATCGTAAAACAAACTTACGTCTTGATTTTTCGTTTTTAAAAACTGACATATTTCTTCTTTCAAATCAAAGAATTGTTTGAGAATCTTGGAGCAAGATAACCAACGTACCTCAGTATAGTAGGACAAACTTGAATAAACTCACTTAAGAAAGCAGTGAATTGACGCTGATTTAAACCTCGAGATCTTATAAAATTTATAACTTTTTTTATATATGACAAAACATTCTCCATATTTGCTACTTTCGTGCATAGAACTTCTTGATGTATAATACAATGCATATGATGAATGTTTGAACCGTGAATTTCACTAAGTTTTTTTCTTAGTAATGCTACGAAGCCCTTGTTTTTCCCGGTCATTGATGGAGCGCCATCTGTAGCTACAGATTTTAATTTTGCTAAAGGCAGATTGTATGTCCGCAGAAGTGCAAAAACACAAGTAAATATATCTTCTCCTGTGGTAGTACCAGGCATCGGTATTAGTTCCAGTAATTCCTCAAAAAATGTTAAAATTCTTGTCACAAGAACGAAGAAACACTGCTAATTGAGCTTTGCCACTAATGTCCTTGCTCTCGTCACAAGCAATGGAGAAACTTTCGAAATTAGATGATTCTGCTTTGATCTGATCACTTAAACTCGGGGCTAAATCAGTAACTCTTTCCGCAACTGTATTTCGAGACAATGAAATTGATTGAAAAGCCTTCACATTTCCAGGACAAACAATTTCTCCAGCTTTCATTAGGCATTCCTTGATGAAATCACCGTCAGTAAAAGGCTTCGAATGTTTAGCTATCAACTCGGACAAGACGTAGCTTGCAAGTACCGCCGCTTCACTTTCTTGCAATACTTTACTAAACATGGACTGTTGCTTTTTCACTCCTAACTTGAGCTCTTTCAACTTTTCTTCTCTCATTAATCCTTCGTAATTGTTATATTTCGATTTGTGTTGTTCGTAATGACGTTTAATATTATATAACTTTGGTACATTAATAGTATTATTACATATCAAGCAGATTATTTTATCTTTTATTTCACAGCAAAAATATTCTAATTCCCATTTTACTTGGAATATTCTATGTTCGTCAGCGATTTTTCGTTTAATTTTACTACCACTTGGTTTTGATATAGACATACTGAATACAAAGGGCTGGAATAAACACGGTTAACGTTAAAAAGTTAACAAAAATTTATTCTTTCCACAAGAGATAAATCAAAATGCTGAAATATTTCTTCAAAAATATTCTAACAATATCACAAAATGTCAAACGTTTAGCAAAAATCAATTCAAAACAGAGAAACTAATTCTATCTCACAGCGAAATCGCTACAAATCAATCACAGCATTAAGTAAACAAACAGTTCGCTAGAACTACAGCTACTACTGAGATGAGTTGTTTGTTCTCGGCTTTTATAAGCTTTATAATTAATTTCTCGAATATACTGGAAACATTTATAAATATCTGGATTTTTGTGGATGGCAACAGCAATTACGAGATATTTATTTATTAGGTATTAAATGCACGCCCTGTTCTATTTTTAACCTTCCAACGCAGCTGTCTTTTCAAAAATCGTCTGCGTTGCTAAGGCAACATGAAGCAAATCTAATTACAATTCTAAATAAAAAAACTAACTAAATAAATAACTATGAAATCCGTAACAATATGAATTAAGTAATAATTAATAATAAAGCAAAGTGCATGCACATGCATGCACCAATATATCGTACAAAACTATGATTGGAAAACTGAGACCATGAGTTCGGCCACATTCGGCTATCGGGGGATGCGTACATATTCTGAGTGCACGTATCCCGCAAAAGCCGAAGGTAGCTGAACTCAAGCTACTCACACGCATTTCTAATTTAAGTAGTGTGTGTGTGTGTCAGCTCGCTGTGAGTAATCTAACAACACTGAATAAATTATCGTTAATTACTTAGCAGTAAACATTTCATTTTTTTCTTCGTCGATATGTTATTTTATTATTATATATTATTATTTGCCGATATTTTGGCCGGGCCGCAAAAATATTTGTTGTTGGCCGCATGCGGACCGAGGGCCGCGAGTTTGACATCCTTGATGTACATGTTTGCAAAGAAAAAAATATGTAAATATTTTGGTAATAATATCGGTAAGTTAGGAAAATTTTCTGTACTAAACATATGTGGCTACGAAATTCTTTGGAAAAGCGAAAAGTTAATAATCATTTCTATCCTTCATTTGAAAACAAGCATTATAAATGAACAGCGAATTAATAATTCACCAAGAGTGCAGCAAAGTACGTATATAAATTACTTTGCCACTCAGTTACGAATATTTGAGTAAGATATATTCAGAATCATCAAAATTAGTACTGAAACGTTCAGTTGAAACTTTTAAGTTTTTACTAAAGAAATCTCTGTAATAGTGAGATACTGGTTAAAACTGTGCTAAAAGAAGGAAAAAAATATACCACTTTTAAAAGATTCGCATGATATGTAATAAAAATGAAAAGCATGGTCCCAGTTCAGCAATGCAATACAAGGCGTTAAGTAAGTAAAAGTTTCGAAATTAAGTTTTTGTCACATACGAAATGCAATGAAAAAGCGAAAATTAGTAATATATTAGCACTGGAATAGGACACAAATTTTCAAAGATAATCAAGTGGTTTGAAAATTAATCAAAAAAGTATAACATGTACAAATTTTTCCTTCGTAATAAGTTATGAATGTTTTCGTTTCAGCAGACTGAAGTCGGAAAGTACAAATTTGGTAATGAAACACTCATTTCAGCCTTTAAGATTTTATTAAAAATTCAATAAATACATGTGCGCGTTAGTAAAATTCGACCTAAAAAACGAGCATTTGGGGGGGAGATGACTTTCTTCACATATTCACTTGATACGCAGTACAATAAGTTAACTCTGGTTCATCAATACAATCTATTAGGTATGTACGGTTAATTGTTCATTTCGAATATGATAAAGAAGAAACTTTGAGTTAGAGAGAAGTGTAGAATAAAAATGACGACTTCCATCTACGTGACAAACATTTATTTATGCTATGAAGACGTAGAACAGCAGAGTAGAAACATAATTAGTAATGTTACGAATTTCACATTTATTTAGCTATTTATTTAAAATTCTAATTAAAATTCCTTTTTATTTCCCCGTGAAACGCAGACGATTTTTGAAGAGAAAACTACGTCAAAAAAAATAGCGATAAAAATAAAAGAGCGCGTGCATTTAATGCTTAATAAATAAATATCTCGTAATTACTGTTGCCATCCAGAAAAATCTAGAAATATCGTGATTGTTCTACTGATAATTAAAAAGCTTATAAAAGCCGAGGTGAAACACCTCATCTCAGTAGTTAGTTGCTGTTGTCGCTGTTATACTTGTAGCTGTAAAAAGCGAATTGCTGTTTGTTTACTTAATGCTGTATTGATTGTAGCGATTACGCTGTGAGATAGAATTATTTTATCTGTTTTAAACTCAGTTTTTGCTAAACGTTTGAGATATTGTGATATTGTGCGAAGATCTGTGAAGAAATATTTCAGCATTTTAATTTATTTCTTGTGGAAAGAATAAATTTTTGTTAACTTTTTAACGACTTGTGCATTCAATATATAACGAACCCTTACGAACGTAACAGTAAGATACATGATTACACAGTACTTACCGCTTCTCGCTTACATCCGATACTCACCACTGACGTTGGCTAACTCTTGTTTGGAAAAGTATTACGCAACAGAGAGCTTGCTTATCATGCGCTAGGGGAATCAACGGCAGTTGCCAATATACCCCCTTTCGACGTTGATTCTCTCATTCCTGAAAAGTAAAACAAAATACATATTAGACAGTATTCAGTCCTATAATTGTACAGCAGTTTTGATGTTTAACAGGTGTCAGGGGTTTGGTTAACATATCAGCTCCCATTTCACTGGTAGGTATGTACTGCACATCCAGTTCGCCGCGTTCCCTATAGTATACTAATCTATCCCTATAGTATACTAAGATAAAAATTCCATTTCTTTTCTTAATTTCTGTTTCAGTGTGGTAGTGTTGTTGAAGTTAAATCTTCCAAAGTGTAACAAAATTATTAAATGAAACAATATAAGTATTTAGTAAAAATTTGTTCCCAAGTCTTTACAAGGCGTCGTAAAAGATAAACAGGAAAGTATTTGAAAATTAAATGATTTGCAGTGGCAATAATGTACAAAATGGTAATATTCAGAAGTGTTCAAATGGTTATAAAAGGTACTTCTCAAAAACAGTGTATGAAAACATGATAACATGCCAGTCATTCGCAAATAACCTTCGTCTTAAAACTTAAAATTTTATGCTCAAAATTTACTTGCGATGGAGGAAAAGAAACATTGAAGGCTTCAAAATGAAGATACTTATGTAAACTTTCCGAAATGAAATGTAAAGTAGATTTCAGGAAATATTAACTTAACTTCTAACTTGTTTGTAATTTTTTTTAAAATTATATGTAATGAGCATATGCGAGACACGAAATGCATTCGGATGCGAAAAAAATAACACACATTCAACTATCTGGCAATGAATCAAATTTCATTGTAAATGTAATAGTATGAGAAGTAGAAAAAATAGTAATGAACGACTAAATTCGGTTAATTTTCATCTAAAACGCATTAAAAATTCTGCATACTGATAAAATATTACTTAAATTCTCTAACTTCATGACTTCCCTCACACACTGGGAAGCCCAACGGCTGTCTGAGCATTTAATGGGTTACTTCAAAGATATTAAAGAAATAGCGTTTGGGGAAAATATGGATTATTTTCAAGAAAAAATGTTTTCTTAGGTTCTTTCGGTATTATAATTGTAAACAAAAAAATGCAAAAACTAAGTAAATCCGTGGATAAATCTCAGGAAAAACAGTAAATCAACACGAAATGCTTTTTTAAAGTCTATGTAAATGGAAAACAGTGATAGTAATGTATTTGAAAACAATCATAGTTCATATACAGGGCATTATAATTTTGATACCAATATATGAATTCGTGAAAATCAGCGAAAACATAATTTATCACGATCGCCTGCTTATGGTATATTCTCTCTTCGTTCTAATCTTTTTGCTTTTGACATGTATTATTTCTCAAGTTGTAATATTTCTGAATCTAAAGCTTTAAAACACAAAAATCACTCTGATTAACCAACTTGTGCCTAAATGTAGAATACAACAAACAAAACGGTAACTGTATAAGTAAATATACCACAGACGAAATAAAACTGAAAATACTTCATTATTTTTCATGCCCTGTTTATGAAACTAGTTAATTCCTGACTTATGACGTTCGGAACATTTTCAGAAAAAACATTCATTTCTTATTCATGTTTTGCATACTCAGATACTAATTTTGTTGGAAGTCTGACATTTTCTTATTCCATTTTATATTTCTCTATTACGGTTTGGCTTGGAAAAAAGTTTTATCTACGGATATGGCATACCTCTCCTATATGTCTGGGACTGTTCTAATAATTTACATTACCAACTAGTGTTAACAAAATCCCTAGTTATACAGGAATTGCCTTGAATTGTTTAATCTAAAACGAAAAAAATGCTCCCCATATGCTAAAACAGAGAAAGTTTACCATAGAAAGTTCTCCGCGAATGCATTTTTTTCCCCTTGGTCTTTACATGTTTTTCTGTATTTATCGCTAAGTTCATTGTATACCCATCTTTTATCCGATTTGTGAAGCATTCCTGTTTGAATGCTTGCATTTAAATACTTTTTAACTGATTTTAAAGTATATATATATATATATATATATATATTGATCATTGCGTGGGGAAATGAGGAACATTAACAGAGAACGGTTCCCAGTACTGTATCTTTTCTTCATCCTTTTTTCTTAAGAATACAGCTGGTTAAAAGAGAAATGTGTTTCGTATTTTGTGAAATGTATTTTATTTAATTAATATGTGTGATGCTCATGGTAAATAAAATGTTATATATGTGCACAGAATTGTGTGGCTCCAATGTTTAATTAAAATAATGGTTTTTTTCAAAGTGTGGTCCTTATGTTAAATCATACTAAACTGCCTTAAAATTTTTAAAGTTGATGACTACAGTAGATCACTATATGAAATTTCTATCACTATTGCCTATTATGTACGATATTCGTGAGAAATTTTATTTACTATCTATGAGAAGTTAAATGTCAAAAAAGCTGTAAGAGTTCACTATTAACTAATGTCAATTTTGAAATGCGTACCTAACTTAGAATGTGCTAAAATTTTTAAGTTAAGTTGGATTATTATTTGTTATGTATGATGCTTATGCATAATTTTATTTGCTATCCGTGAGAAGTTAAATGTTCTCAAAGAGCTGCAAGAGCTCAGTTTTTAAAAATAATGTCAATTTTAAATTTCTGTCTTAAAATGACTGTGTTAAATCTTTTAATTACTATGTTGGATCAGTATTTAGAACTTTACTCAATATTTCGTGTAATGTAGCATAACTACGTAGGAGTTTATATGCCAGGTATGATAAATTAAATTTCGTTCTCAAAAGGCTGTAACAGTTCAGTGCTAAATAAATTAGTGTCAGTGTGAAATATGGGTATCTTTTAGTTAAGTTACAATGAATACCTTAAGAACTATAAGACTCAGCAAAAATAATGATCATATTTACTGGTTGAAAAAAAATATTCCTTCTTAAGAAATTTTTGTATTCCAAATTGGAAAAAAAGGCGACAAAATTTCATTCTCATGGCTCAATATTAATTCTATGTGTAATTATAGCTAAAAATAATACTATTTCGTGTATCTTGTTAAGAAAGTTAAGGCTGTGGTAAGTTCGAATATATGAGGTTCGCATATATGAGGTTCTGTGGTAGATGGGTGACATCATGTTAAGAATTCAAATGATGTTTTCGCAATAAAAAAATCAAGGTTTAGAAAATGTTTAGCGGTTTTAGGTAGGATGTGCACAATAAAATTTAAGATATTTTTGTAAAGTGCTTTACTAACCCATATTAAGGTTTTTATATCAAGGAATCCTTCTGCTGAATAAAAAAGAGGTGTTCTGAGTATATTCATTTAAATGTCTGTAGAGTAAAATAATAAGAAATGAAACACTTTTGGTATGTAACTGAGCTAAACTGGATAGAAATAACCCATGTATTGGTTTGAACGAACTTTATGGCATGAAAAATTTATTACTCCTTAGAGGATTTCTTCAAAGTCAATAGGTCTTACAGTAAAGAAACTTGTGTAAATCTGTACACATTTATTGGGAAAAGGAATCAGAAATGCTACATGAATATATTTTAAAAGCAGGATGAAAGTTAAATCTGAAGATAAATGTGGCATTGCAAAGTGTAAAACTTACAATTGTCAGACACAATTTGGAGAATCCTTTGAATAAAAGTAAGACCTGTAAAAGAGAATTCGTAATGTTTTGCGTAGTATTTGATAAAGTTAGTACAGTCATTAGTAATTAGTACAATAGATTAGAAGGAAAAGTTCTGAGTATCTCCTATTTACTAGTATGAAAAGCAAGAAATGTAGTGTTTTATTAAAACTGCATAGAAGAATACTGTTTAAAGTTCCAGAAAATATTATCCATGAAGGCCTCCAGAGGGAAATGGAGATGTAACATCAATAAGTATTTAAAACAAGGGAAAGAAGTTAAGAGTAAAATTTTTTTTAAAAAATGTAACAAGAAAAATTTTTAAAAAAAGAAAAAAATTACATGCATAAAAAAGAAAAAATGTGAAAAAAATTTTAATTTACTTTTGGAAGTAAAATACATAAGGGGGGAAAAGCAAAATGAAAAATGTAGTAACAACTTCTTTAAAATAAAAAGGGAAAAGGAAAAAATTAAACTTGTAAAAATAAATATTACATTTATAAAAACCAAAGGAAATGTTAAACGTAAAAAAGTTTTTAAAGTAAAAAATATGAAAAGGATTAAATTTGAAAAAAAAAAAAATAAAACTTTGCAAAATAAAAAAGTGAAAAGAAATGTAAAAATAAATTTTTTTCCACGCATATAAAATTGTGGAAGCATTAATTTGCGAAAGTAAAATTTATGTTAGCAAAAGCAAAATATATAAATTTAATTTAGTAAGAAAAAGAAGAAAAAAAAGATAAAACAAAATGAAAAATGTACTAACAACTTCTTTAAAATAAAAAGCGAAAAGGAAAAAAAATAATAAACTTGTAAAAATAAATATTACTTTTGTCAAAAAAAAGTTAAACGTAAAAAAGTTTTAAAGTAAAAACATGAAAAGGAATAAATTTGGAAAAAAACTTTTGCAAAATAAAAAAAGTG
Organism: Stegodyphus mimosarum; assembly: GCA_000611955.2. Classification (NCBI taxonomy): domain Eukaryota; kingdom Metazoa; phylum Arthropoda; class Arachnida; order Araneae; family Eresidae; genus Stegodyphus; species Stegodyphus mimosarum. Next base: position 39,907 of record KK117500.1, read on the forward strand.
AAAAGAAAATGTAAAAATAAATTTTCTTCAACGGATATAAAATTGTGGAAACATTAATTTGCTATAGTAAAATTTATGTTAGCAAAAGTAAAACGTATAAATTGAATTGGATATGGTTCGGAGAACAGCCTTGACGCCAAAAAGGGGAGAAACAGCTTATTGTGGTATAGCAGGCAATAGTTGTCATCATGGACCTTATAAGAGATAGACTAACCCAGTGGGCGGAGCGCGCGTCCCCCACATGTCCGCAAGAACGAGTAGGGACGATCTGGTTTACTTTAACATTGAAACCTATGGCGTTTGTACCGCATAACTGTTTTTAATTATTAAATGCGATACCTTGTATATTGATGAGATTATGAAAGTCAGTTTTTTCAAGTAAAATTTAATATATCTCATTAAAGCACTTTTTACTGCATTTTGCGCATTATTTTCATGCATAATTCTTGTATAAATACACAGTCCAGTCACATTAATGTGACCACCACGTACTTTCCATGTTCAGAGTTAAATAACCAATCACAGAAGGCAGGTGGCAGCACAGTGCAGTTGAGCGTATATAAAGGGTGTGTGAGGGCTTCGGAAAACATTTCAATCGTTGGCGTAATGCAGAAACGAAGCGATTTATCCGACTTCCAAAAGGGCATGATCATTGGCTTTCGGGCCAAGGGTGGAAGCATTTCCGAAACGGCTGAGTTTGTGAACTGTTCGCGTGCCGCCGTGGTAAAAGTGTACCGTGCATGGCAAAATGGGACTGTCCAAAATCAGCGACGTGGCAAATGTGGTGCACCACGGGCCATAGATGACAGAGGCGAACGACGGTTGCGGAGATGCGTTCGGGCAGATAGACGGGCTACCGTTGAGCAACTGACCACCAAAATGAACCAAGGGGCTACCAAAAGTGTCTCCCAAAGTACTATTCAGCGAACATTGCTGCGTCTGGGCCTCCGAAGCAGACGCCTGGTTCGTGCACCTATGCTGACTGCTGTTCATCGACGGCGAAGGCTAGAATTTGCACGCCAGTACAGCAGCTGGACGTCCACTGAGTGGCGACAGGTTGCGTTTTCGGATGAATCGCGTTTTATGCTCCATCGGACAGATGGACGTTGGCGTATAAGGCGTGAAACCTCTGAAAGGAACCACCCTGCAACCATTGCCGGAACGGTCCAAGCTGGAGGCGGGAGCATTATGGTCTGGGGAATGTTTTCCTGGCATTCTCTAGGTTCACTGATCATTGTGGAAGGCACAATGGATCAATACAAGTACGCATCTGTCCTTGCGGACCATGTTCACCCCTACATGCGCATTGTTTTTCCTCAGGATGATGGCATCTTCCAGCAGGACAATGCGAGGTGCCATACAGCTGCCAGTGTACGTGCGTGGTTCGAAGAGCACCAGGATGAGTTTACCGTCCTCCCCTGGCCAGCAAACTCACCTGACTTAAACCCAATCGAGCATCTGTGGGACCATCTCGATCGAGTTGTTCGCGCCATGGATCCTCAACCGCGTAATCTAGCGCAGCTGGCCACGGCATTAGAGTCGGCATGGCTCAACATCCCGGAGAACACCTTCAGGGACCTATGTGACTCTCTTCCTGCACGTCTCGCAGCAGTCCGCTCTGCGAAAGGTGGTTATTCTGGCTTTTGACAGATGGTCACATTAATGTGACTGGACTGTGTATGTTTACTTCGGTAAAACGGTAAAAACTTTAAATACAAAATATATTAACTTACTTTTGCGTACAAGCAAAGTAAAATTAAACATGATTGATAGTACATGATGCTTTGAAACAAATAAGGTAAAATATCTGAAAACATTTTTTAAAATTTTATGAGTATTTTCAGCCAGCGGATTCTAAAATTATTATAACATTCCACGTTGATCATTTATTTGATTATATGATAATTAATTATTAACATTACAAGATCATTATTTATTTTAATAATTCATAAAATTCGGAGCATAAACTTCTCTGAGTGCAATTCAAAAAATAAAATAAAGTAAAATCTGGAAGCACTCAGATTTTATACTACGCCCACAGGGACTCTTTTAACGTTTTGTGTGTTACCTTTATTTATTAAATATCATGTTCTTCGCACGTAAACCGCATAAAATTCAATTCAACGGCAATATCACAAAATATTTGAAAACAATATATTTTTAGAATTTCAGCGCTGGAGATAAAAATGTTATTTTCCGTACAGTGTTGCCCATTGCTCGCTTTGAACTCATTGATTTTGTTAATCGAAAATTCGTTAAAGTTTTACAAAATATGAAATGGATTATAGCAAATTCGAAATTTGGCCTTCCAGGTGTCTATGTTTGGGTGGAAGATTGCGTTATTCAAAATTATATGTCTTTAGATACCGTCGTTTTTTCACAGTGCGAGAAACATACATGTATTGATGAAGATTCTTATTAATTAATTATTTATTATTTAATTTCTTTAAGTATAATACAGGGCGATAATATTTGGTGGCAACAATTTTCAAACTAAAACGGACATTTATAGGGGAACAGCGCAAAATGCCGTTTCGAGACTAATAGCCTTTCTGGGCTAAAAAAATCTTATGCAGAACTAGAAATAAATTTAAAAAATAATCACTATAAAATATTAGCACAATTAAATATTACAGTTAAATATAATTTTAACATTAGAATAAATGCATAACAATTATTAAGGTGTTAAAATCGCTATTATAATTGAAATAAAACTTTTTTAATAGAAATTATGCTATGATATTCACCTACAATTTTTTAAAAAGCAGCTTAATTTAGAATTTTAAACAAAAACTTCCAAAAATTCATTTTTAGGTATTTTAGTATTTTTTACTTATTTACACCAATAAACACATAAAAATTTAAGAGAAAATTGTTTGTTTGAAATTTTCTATTAGTTCAGATTTAAAATACTATTTTCTAGAAGTAGTAGTTACAAATTTCTTTATAGCATAGGAAAAGCTAAAAAAAATATAGAAACCTGAAAGCATGCAACAGCTTTATAATAATTATTTGGACGTTAATTATGTTTGATAAATATGCTAGATTTTTAAAAATCAATCTCAATTTCAAAAATAAAAATACGTAAAAATTCTAATTTGTGAAATGACGAGCTACAACCAGCTTTTTCTCGACAATTATACACGCTGCAATAGCCAACCAATGTTAAGTTTTAAAATGTTAGATATTCATCAAGCATAATTAACGTCCAAATAATTATAAAGCTGTTGCATGCTTTCAGACCTGGATTTTTATTTTTTTTAGCTTTTCCTGTGCTATAAGGAAATTTGTAACTACTACTTCTAGAAAATAGTATTTTAAATCTGAACTAATAGAAAATTTCAAACAAACAATTTTCTCTTAAATTTTTATGTTTTTATTAGTGTAAATAAGTAAAAAAATGAATTTTTGAAAGTTTTTGTTTAAAATTCTAAATTGTGCTGCTTTTTTTAAAAATTGTAGGTGAATATTATAGCATAATTTCTATAAGTTTTATTTCAGTTATATCTCATAATACATCATAGCGATTTTAACACCTTAATAATGTTTATACATTTATTATAATGTTAAAATAGTATTTAACTGTAATAATTAATTGTGCTAATATTTTATAGTGATTATTTTTTAATTTTATTTCTAGTTCTGCATAAGATTTTTTTATTTACTGTGAATTTAATTTATTAGTCCAAAAGAGGCAGTAGCCCAGAAAGGCCATTAGTTTCGAAACGGCATTTTGCGCTGTATCCCTATAAATGTCCGTTTCACTTTGAAAATTGTTGCCACCAAATATTATCGCCCTGTATTATATTTAAAGAAATTAAATAATGAAGAATCTTTATGAATACATGCTGTTTCTCTCACTGTGAAGAAATGACGGTATCTAGAGACATAAAACTTTGAATAACGCAATCCTCCACCCGAACACAGACATCTGGACGGCCGAATTTCGAATTTGCATTGAATTTTATGTGGTTTACGTGCGAAGAAAATAATATTCAATAAATAAAGGTACACACAAAACGTTAAAAAAAGTTCCTTTGGGCGTAACATAAAATCTGAGTGCTTCCAGATTTTACTTTATTTTATTTTTTGAATTGCACACAGAAAAGTTTACGCTCCGAATTTTATGAATCATTAAAATAAATAATCATCGTGCAATGTTAATAATTAAGGATCATATAATCAAATAAATGATCATCTTGTAATGTTATAATAATTTTAGAATCCACTGCCTGAAAATACTCATAAAATTTTAAAAAATATTATCAGATATTTTACCTTAATTGTTTCAAATCATCATGTACTATCAATCCTGTCTAATTTTACTTTACTTGTGCGTAAAAGTAAGTTAATATATTTTGTGTTTAAAGTTTTTACCGTTTTACCAAAGTAAAGACGTTTATACAAGAATAATGCGTGAAAATAATGCGCAAAATGCAGTAAAAAGTTCTTAATGAGATACATTAAATCTTACTTGAAAAAACTGTGACTTTCATAATCTCATCAATATACAACGTATCACTTTTAATAATTAAAAACAGTTATGTGGTACAAACGCCAGAGGTTTCAATGTTACAATAAACTAGACCGTCCCTATTCCTTGCGGGCATGTGGATGACGGGCGCTCCGCCCACTGGGTAAGTCTATCTGTTATAAGGGCAAAGAATTTATATTCCCCTATAGATTCTTTGTATAAGGTCCATGCCTCCAACCTAATGACGTCATAGCGGTTTCCTCCATGGACCTTATAAGAGATAGACTGACCCAGTGGGCGGAGCGCGCGTCCCCCACATGTCCGCAAGAAGGAGTAGGGACAATCTGGTTTACTTTAACATTGAAACCTATGGCGTTTGTACCACATAACTGTTTTTAATTATTAAATGCGATACCTTGTATATTGATGAGATTATGAAAGTCAGTTTTTTCAAGTAAGATTTAATATATCTCATTAAAGCACTTTTTACTACATTTTGCGCATTATTTTCATGCATAATTCTTGTATAAACATGTTTACTTCGGTAAAACGCTAAAAACTTTAAACACAAAATATATTAACTTACTTTTGCGTACAAGTAAAGTAAAATTAAACATGATTGATAGTACATGATGCTTGGAAACAAATAAGGTAAAATATCTGAAAATATTTTTTAAAATTTTATGAGTATTTTCAGCCAGTGGATTCTAAAATTATTATAACATTCCAAGATGATCATTTATTTGATTATATGATCATTAATTATTAACATTACAAGATCATTATTTATTTTAATAATTCATAAAATTCGGAGCATAAACTTCTCTGAGTGCAATTCAAAAAATAAAATAAAGTAAAATCTGGAAGCACTCAGATTTTATACTACGCCCAAAGGGACTTTTTTAACGTTTTGTGTGTTATCTTTATTTATTAAATATCATGTTCTTCGCACGTAAACCACATAAAATTCAATTCAACGGCAATATCACAAAATATTTGAAAACAACATATTTTTAGAATTTCAGCGCTGGAGATAAAAATGTTATTTTCCGTACGGTGTTGCCATTGCTCGCTTTGAACTCATTGAGTTTGTTAATCGAAAATTCGTTAAAGTTTTACAAAATATGAAATGGATTATAGCAAATTCGAAATTCGGCCTTCCAGGTGTCTATGTTTGGGTGGAGGATTGCGTTATTCAAAATTTTATGTCTTTAGATACCGTCGTTTTTTCACAGTGCGAGAAACATACATGTATTCATGAAGATTCTTATTAATTAATTATTTATTATTTAATTTCTTTAAATATAACACAGGGCGATAATATCTGGTGGCAACAATTTTCAAAGTGAAACGGACATTTATAGGGAAACAGCGCAAAAAGCCGTTTCGAGACTAATAGCCTTTCTGGGCTAAAAAAATCTTATTCAGAACTAGAAATAAATTTTAAAAATAACCACTACAAAAATATTAGCACAATTAATTATTACAGTTAAATACTATTTTAACGTTAGAATAAATGCATAACAATTATTAAGGTGTTAAAATCGCTATTATAATTGAAATAAAACTCTTTTATAGAAATTATGCTATGATATTCACCTACATTTTTTTAAAAGGCAGCTTAATTTAGAATTTTAAACAAAAACTTCCAAAAATTCATTTTTAGGTATTTTAGTATTTTTTACTTATTTACACCAATAAACACATAAAACTTTAAGAGAAAATTGTTTGTTTGAAATTTTCTATTATAGCACAGGAAAAGCTAAAAAAAATATAGAAGCCTGAAAGCATGCAACAGCTTTATAATTATTTGGACGTTAATTATCTTTGATAAATATGCTAGATTTTTAAAAATCAATCTCAATTTCAAAAATAAAAATACGTTAAAATTCTAATTTATGAAATGAGGAGCTACAACCAGCTTTTTCTCGACAATTATACACGCTGCAATAGCCAACCAATGTTAAGTTCCTGTAATCGTCCCTACTCCAGCGGATGTGATCAAGGGGACAGCCGTGAGTGGGCCAGACGAAGGAGAAAACCCGTTTGGGTTGGTCTATTTCTTATAAGGTCCATGGGTTTCCTCTGTACGAGGTCAAATGGACAAAGAGGGTCGACAAGCTGAAAGAACAAGTTTGAAGGGACGATAAGATTACCTTGTAGTTAAAGCGCCAGACTCCCATCCCAGTGATAGCGAGTTCGAATCCCATCCGTGAGGGTTATTTTTAAAATTCAGGAGAAGTGACATTAGATTTATTAAAAATGGATTAAAATATAATAGAAACAATTAAAACTAATTAAAAATAATGACGGATTAAATAATTAAAAAGGATGATTCATAAATAAATAATGAAACATAATTAAAAATAATGAACAAAAATGATTAAATAACTAAAATAATAAAGGAAAGTAATTGGTAAATAAGGAAAATAATAAAGTTGACGTCACGTGGTTTAAGCGATCCTTGCCATAAACATAAAAAAATAGCGTCGTTGCCGCAAAAAATAAAAACTTCGAAAAAACCGTTGACACAGAATAAAAACGAAACTTTGATGATGTCATTCCATCACGTGATACAAGATGGCGCTGGTGTCGTCACTTCCGAAGAAATCCAAGATGGCGGAGGCCACGCTCCCTTTTCTGTGACGTCACTTCCGCCTACCGGTTACCTCTGCTTATTACTTCTGTTCTTACATAATAATATAAAAAAATCTAAGAAGCAGGAAATTAAATGTGATAAAAGAATAACGTATGTGGCTCTTATTTACACTCATGTCCATAAATTAAGGATAATGCAAAATCAGGAAAAGGAAGAGTTAGAAGCAAAACAAATTTGACTTTTTTGTAAAGCTTATTTATTGAACAAAAGGTAAAGAGAAAAAAATGATGCTATATGTTTGATATTATTAAAAAAGTTAGCGATTTTTTCTCCCTGGAGCAAATTGCAAAAAAAAAGCTTATTTACAAAAAAACAATATTACATGGTTGGTATGATTGTTAATACATTGTATGTCTCCCAGAGGATGCAATACAGTCCGTACAACGCCTAGGCATACTGAGTATCAAATTATCGATCTGATCTTGGGGGATATTACACCACTCAAAAAGCAATGCTCTCCGAAGTTCCGGTAGACATGTAGGAGGAGGTTGACTGCCTGCAACTCGTCCTCCAAGCATGTCCTACACGTGCTCTACTGGATTGAAGTCCGGTGAGAATGCTGGCCAGTCCATACGGGTGATATCCTCCGATTGAAGGCATTCGCTTACGATGATTGCACGGGGAGGCCGGGCGTTGTCATCCACAAACACAAATTGTGCGCCCATTGCGCCCCGAAACAAACGTACATGTTGTTCCAGAATCACATCCCGATAGATTTGGCTTGTCATAGTTCCAATTTGAACATGCAGGTCAGTTCTGGAACCCAGAATAATTCCACCCCAAACGAGCACTCCTGCACCACCGTAACGGTGTCGTTCAATGATGTTTTCTTGGTGCTAACGTGTACCTGGAGCTCTCCATATGAAAGCCCGGCGAGAATCAGACTGCAAGCTAAACCTGGACTCGTCGGAAAACATCACACAAGCCCACTGTTGCGGTGTCCACAATGCATGCTCTCTACTCCAGGCTAACCGCAGGCGACAGTGAGTTGCAGTAAGTGGAACGCATCTGAGAAGTCTACAAGCATATAGCCCAATCTGCCCTAAGCGTCTGTACACGGTCTGCCTTGAAATTGTCGTACCAGTGGCTGAAGAGAGCTGACGAGACAGGTCTGAGGCTGTGCTTCGCCTGTTTCTTTTGGGAGTAACTGCCAAATACCGGTCCTTATTCGGCGTTGTAGCTGTGGGGCGACCTGTGCTGTAACGCCTACTCACATTACCATCATCTTGGAATTGTTGCCAAAGCCTGGAGATGACACTCTGGGCAATTCCAAGTTCGTCTGATACTTCCAGTTGAGTATGCCCACATTCCAGACGGCCGATAATTCTACCACGTAAAAATTCATCAAAATGCGTCCTTTGTGTCATAACTATTCGGCTATTGCACTGAAATGCTTATAAAGCGCCTGCGAACAATTTTACTTCTTTGCCTGTATTCCTTATATATCACTCTGTTACACTCTCGCCATTGTGACGTACCGTCGGTGTCATCTGGTTACTTCCTGAAATTTGCTTATGATTCTTGAAGATGAGTGTAGTGATTTTACAGGTGGTATATTTATTTTAGAGTTCGATTTCCGCGTGACTCCGAATTATCCTTAATTTATGGAAATGAGTGTATATTTTGAACAGGCAGGTACTGTTCTGCGAAATGACGGTTAAATTTTATCCCATTCCTGAAGCACATGCGTGGCACATGCAAGCATGGGATAGCTGCTGTCACTTTCATGCAAAAAAAAATAAAATAAAATAAACTGATTGTAAGTAAGAAGAAAGTTTTTGATTTTTTAGGGGGAGCATAAAGGCATTCATAATAGGCTGTGGGTAAAACTGCATATTACAGACCAGTTTGGCGCATTTTCGAAAAGTCGCCAAATCGGTTATTTTCACGCATTTTAGAAAATCACTAACTCATCATATCGCCATATTAGATGGCTGCGAATTTGAATGAATCCTGTAAACATGCAAAAAATTGATCATGTAAACATGCAAAAAACATCTAAACAACCTGTAAACATGCAAAAATATCTAAAACAGAAGTTCAAGAAAAGCAACGATAAAGTATTTCAAAGTTAATAACTATGTATTTTATGTCATCAACGATATTAAAACTTTTCATAATATATACCATTTTTAAGACAGTAGCAAAATGGAGTAAAACGTTTTATCACGAAATTTAAGAAATTGTAATAAGCAGTAAATGAGCAATAAATGATCGGAAAGCATTGATTCGTATTTAATTTAAAACTTTAAAAAATTCAGGAGAAAAAATAAGTAGTTAAACAATTTTAACTACGTAATTTATATTTTTACAATAAATTTTTATTTAGAATAAATAGTAGAAACGCGCATTTGTTTATATCCACACTAAAATGTAACAATACAATGGAGATGAAATTCGAAATGGCGCACTCATTCAACACCGACTCTACAGGTCATTTTATTCAACCATGTGCTTAACCACACTTAATGGACACACGCCTCCATTCACACAAATCTGTCGCATCTTTCATTTCAAGTAATTTCATACTATTTTTAGACTTAAGATATTCGTACATATTCCCAATCAAAGCATAATTCATGCACTAGTCTGTCACACATCTTTCGCCCTTATCTTGCAACCGAACCAAATAAGTAAAATCCACACGTTCAACTCTTTCGACGTCAGCAATTTTGCTCACACAATTTACTAGAAGCACAGTGAAATAACGAAAATTCAAAAAGCCCGTTTAAATGCTATAAACTGTAAACTTAAATCCTAATGATTTTCATGACGCCAAGAGGTTACCAGATTTGGCGCAATTTCGCTTCATTTGTCGAGTGGCCCGTAATCCGCAGTCTAGCCTATGCGGTGTTTAAAATTAATTTCCTCTTACCTTTCATTTTGTTTGGCACATTTAATATTGACTTTCAGGCATTCGGCAGAAAAAAAATTTTCATCAAATTTGCTAGTTCTTTTTCTAGAATCCCTTATATTTTTTTACTCTTAAGTGTATTCACATATTCTATAAAAAGAAAGATACTCAAACATTTTTCTGTTCGAAGGAATTTCTCTAATATTCTTCCCTTCCCTCAACATCTTTTAACTTCAAATATTGTCGCGTAGATAAAGGGATCGTACAAATGAACAGGCAAGTACTCAAGTCTAAACTCAAGACTTTATTCATTCGAACTGAATGAAGAACTACTTATATACTACAGCTGATTAGAATGCTGGAACATTCCAGACTCGGAATGTTCTGGAACATAAAGAAAACATGTTAAAAAGAAGGAAATTTACATAAAAATCGATTATGAGGCATCTTGCCTTTGATAGGTTTCTAAACAGGGACCTTCATCTCTCGAGTCCTGCAACTTATCCACTAAGCTATGAGGATCTCAGTCGAAAGGAGCAATTTTCGCTACATTTCCCCTTTCTTAGGAAGAAGCAGCCTCCCGCTGCGACATGGTCTGCTTCTTGTAACAGGTCTCCTGGAAATATTGGGCTTTATTTCATCGTCTAATTGTACTTTTGGGTCAAGATAGGGCTTAAATCTCAATTTGTGAACGATGACTTTTGAATTCCGTCGCTTCTTATTTTGTTCTATACTTCGTACGTCACGTCGGAGAGCTATCGTGTTATTCGATGCTGTTAAAAATAACGTTTTAGGAGCTTTTCGGATAATCCAACCTATCGTACTGGAGTGAAGACCCAGACTAAGTTTTCAATGTTGTAGCTGACAGGTCGATGCCTTTCGTCATATCGGCGCTTGTCTGTGATTTGCGCTTTAAGAATATTGAGTTTTGCAAGCTCTCTAGCTTCTTCAGCTCTAGTGATCAGATGTTGCGCATAAATATCGTCGGAATCTTCTTTACTGTATGGAAAAATTACGTAGAGCGGAGTCTGAATATCTCTACCATAAATGAGAAAGAATGGGCTAAATCCCGTTGTGTCTTCTTTCGCTGAATTATAGGCATAGGTTACAAATGGTAGAACAGCATCCCAATTTTTCTGTTCAACGTCTACGTACATGGACAGCATGTCTGCCAGTGTCTTATTGAATCTTTCAGTTAAGCCATTGGTCTGAGAGTGGTATGCAGATGATGAGACGTCTTGCATAGTTGAATGACTTCTTTAACAATTTAGATAAGAAGTTGCGTCCTCGGTCACTTATCATCTCTTTGAGGGCACCATGCTTCAGTACAATTTCTTCAACTATAAACTTGGCAATTTCGGTGCCCTCAGCTGTCGGTATTGCCTTTGTGACTGTAAATCTGGTAAGGTAATCTGTGCAAACTATAATCCACCGGTTCGCATTTCGAGTAATAGGAAAGCGTCCAAATAAATCTATCCCAATTTTGGTAAACGGTGAGTCAGGGAGTTTTATCCGATGAAGATGTCCTGGTGGAAGTTGCGACTACCATTTCGGTCTTTGGTATTCTCGGCAGTGTGATACATACCGCCGTGTTCTCCCATATAGCCCTGGCCAATAGTACCTCCTGCTTATTTGGTCGTACGTTTTGGCAAATCCGAGATACCCAGTGGATGGAGCATCATGAAGACTTCTTAGAACCTCACTACAAAGTTGCTTTGTTACTACCAAAAGTCATTGCTGTCCCATAGGATCATAGCTTCTTTTGTACAGTATACCATTTCTCATTTGATAATTTTGATATGTGTCACCTCTCTTGAGAATTGTAATAATGGATTTTAATTGTTTGTCCTTCTGTTGCTCCTTTCCGTAATCTACGATGGCTGCAAAGAAAGGGATGTCTTCATTATTATAGAACCCCTGTCAAGCGGTTCCGGCAAGGTAAAAAAATGACGTTCTCCAAGCACATTTGGTCATCCCAGTGGTTATAGTTGGCGATACGATCAAAGTCCTTGAGCCATCTATTAGTATCTTCTTGGCCGTCCCCGGTGAATATACAAGGGCTTCTGGGCAGTTGGTACGTCAGGATCGGTATTGGTGCAATGTTACTCGAAGCGGAACTAGCTCCTGCTGGAGGATTCTACTCGGTTGCCTTCTCATCAACCATCTTTCTCGGTCTTATACGCTAATCCTGTAAGAGCCCAAACTCAGGAGGAAGTCCTCGAATCTGAAGGCTTTGGCGTAACTCTGCCGTAGTAACTGAGTGTACCCGGCGTCTCCACCAAACTGTCGCGTAGATGAAGGGATCGTACAAATGAACAGGCAAGTACTCAAGTCTAAACTCAAGACTTTATTCATTCGAACTGAATGAAGAACTACTTATATACTACAGCTGATTAGCATGCTGGAACATTCCAGACTCGGAATGTTCTGGAACATAAAGAAAACAGGTTAAAAAGAAGGGAATTTACATAAAAATAGATTATGAGGCATCTTGCCTTTGATAGGTTTGGAACCCGGGACCTTCGTCTCTCGAGTCCTGCGTCTTATTCACTAAGCTATGAGGAGCTCAGTAGAAAGGAGCAATTTTCGCTACAATGTATAATTGATTGTATCCTCTGAAAACATTTAGTAACATTTCATGTACATAAACCACATAACTGTTCATTACTGAAAAAAAATCAAATAAGAGTAGGGAAATTAGTCAACTGACACATGCATTATATACATAGTTATGTTAATTAATACATTTACATCTCAAAAGAAAAACAAATGACAAAGTATGTTTATATATTGCTACAGCAGTACCTAAAGTAAGAATTGAGAATTCGTTGTAAATGTTGTTAAATAGTTGTACTAAAAATAACCAAAGAAATAAATAGCATATATATTATATTATTGACAAGGATAGAAATGCCAACAAAAAGGAACGAAATGCTATCATCAAAAATATTTATATTGTAATTTTTCTACCTGTTACATTCCATTACGCCTCCAGGGTATTTATAATCCAAAGCTCATGGTATGGTAACACTTGCCATGAGATCTTTAGTTTAGCTTCTATACCACTTGGTAAATAATATTCTTAAAGATATTTATTCATTATAGTGCATCTTAAATTTATATTTAAATTAAAATTATACATTGCTTTGTAAGGTTTTAGTTTAAACTAACAAAGTTTTATTTTAATTTCCCCTTTCCTATGATTTCTTATTTCAACTACCCGTTAGAATGAGCGCGCGTTTCAGCTTTATGCTAATTTGAAGTGGTGCCAAGTTTGTATTTAAGCGATAGGTAGGAACTGCTCGGTGTGAGAGAGCTTTTAGTTTCAGATCACTGCTGCTCTGTTCGACGTTCGCCTGACTAGCTAGTATTTAAATTTTAAGCCTTAGCGTTGTTACTCAATTTTTTATTGAAGTAAATCTAAGTGCTTTAGTATTAGTTAAATCTTGCTATGCACCATTTAGCATAGAGGCCAACCTCGCGTTTATAACTCTGTGAGCAACGACTTCTTACATTCCTACTTAAATTTAGTTTAAATTATTTGATTGTTCAGTTTAGACCCAAGTGCGGTCATTGTTTTCGGTTATCCCTCCCGAGTTGGGAAGTGGCTGTACATAATTGTGGTTTAATAAAAGAGGGTTTTAAATCCTTCTTACGTGTAGTTATTCTACACTGGTGTGCAAAACTTAAGCAACAATGTAAAAATTTAGCAGACAGCCATGAAATTGAAGAAAAGGTGGTCTGGAGATCAATACAATGAACACGTAAGTCAGTAGAAACGTCATACGTCTGCAAATATCAGGAACGAAACGTCAGAGGCGACGTGAGCGTTTGACACGTGGAAGACTGATCGGAAAGCTGAAGGAGGGGCGTACTGTCACCAGTGTAGCTGCAGAGTTCGGAATCAACAAAAGTGTCGTTTCGAGAGCTTGGAAAGCGTCCCAAACCACAGGTACGGCTGTTAGAAAGGTTGGTGGTAGCCGCTCGAGGACGACATTTGCAGGGAATGACCGATATATCGTCCTGCAGGAGAAAAGAGGCCGACAGCAGTCAGCAAGCGCCATTGCTCAGCAACTCTGTACTGCAACAGGGTGACAAGTGTCGCGGTTTACTGTGGCCAGGCGCCTTCATAAGGGGGGGCTAATCGCCCGCCGTCCTGAACACTGCCTCCCGTTGAAAGTTGGCCACCGATGCCACCGTTTACAGTGGTGCAGAGAGCACAAAAACTGGACAACTGATCAATGGAGTCGTATCCTCTTTACGGATGAGAGTCGGTTCAGTAACAGAAGCGATACTCAAAGCGTTTTGATTTGGAGAGAGGTCGGGACCCGGTTTTATTACAGTAACATCAAGGAAAGACACCGTAACGGTGGTCCTGGAGTTCTTGTCTGGGGAGGCATTATGCTAAACGGGCGAACTGAACTCCACGTTTTCGACAGAGGGTCTGTAACCGGGGATCGCTATTGTGAGAAGGTACTCCTTCCCCATGTGCGTCTGTTCCGAGGTGCCATTGACCCAGACTTAATTTTTATGGATAACAATGCACGGCCACATCGGACTTTTGCTGTTGAGGAGCGACTGGAAAGTGAAGATATCACTCGAATGGATTGGCCAGCGTACCCCTCAGATTTAAATACCATCGAACATGTGTGGGATGCTTTGGGGAGATGCATTGCAGCACGCTTACATCCTCCGGAGAACACCGAACAACTCAAACAGAGGCTGATTGAGGAATAGGCACTCCTTCCGCAAGAAATGTTGCACCAGCTGGTTCTGAGTATGCGGAGACGGTGCGAAGCAACCATTGCAGTGAGGGTAGGGCATATCCCATATTAAGGAACATCTGCTTGTTTTTCTTCCTCTTGGATAGACAATCATGAGTCACGATACTAGGCGTTCAATAAAGCTTGTTTTTGTTTGATTCCATACTGTATGCATTGTATTCCTTTTTCAGCTCCTATGCTTTCGTCAACCTTTACGTACATAATACTCTCCTTCATTTCTGCATTTCATGTCTCTCAGTTGATTTCTCGTGGAGTTATGGCCCAAAACCCTGCTGTTGCTCAAGTTTTGCACACCAGTGTACCACTTAGGCACAGTTTTCTACCACAGAACATAGCTGCATTCAGCTCCCTGTTCAAGATCAGGACTTAGTTTACTTCACGAATATGTTCGCCAAGAGTATGCACCGAACACTCAGTCCTGACAGCTTATCTAATTGATTTAATGTAATAATCATACTTCTTGGCAATTGATATTTAAGTTGATTGCTAATGAATTGTGCATTAACATCAATTACATATTGCTTTGTTTGTTTATTATTTTCACTCATGTGTGGAAAAAATATAGCTCAAAAATTGCACAGTTGAGATTTATGTTTGCATTTTAATACTATCTAACTGATGTTATTTATAATCCCTATTTAAAAAAATACTTAGCTGATATATGGTGTATAAAGTTATGTAATTATAAAGGATACGTGATTATAAAAATTCCTAGTATATTTCTTTAACTGTGTGCTAAATTTTTTCTTGTTTCAAGAATTTTTCATGTTATCATTTTTAGAGTGAAATACTGTTTAGGATTTCTTAATTTCTTGAAATTTAATATTATGGAAAGAGAACTCGGTTATAGCTTCTTCCATTCATATGTCTACTGCAGTGTGTTTTAATTCAGTTAATGACTGTTTTAATCATGGCATATTAAGAATTTTAACAGCACTTAATGTTATTATGGTGGAATCATTTTAGAGAACATGCAATATGTAGTTTCCCTTCTCAATTTAGGAATGAAAATTGCTCCAAAATAAATGGAGCACTTAACACAGGAAAGGATTATTTTCTTTTTCTTCTGAAAGAGAACTACAGCAAATACATTTACATTAAATACAATTTTTCATTTGTTGAGTAGCTTCTAATATATAAATGTGTATTTGCAGTCATTTATATGAATAGACTAAGTGATGCTTTTTATGTGATAAAATCACATTTTTTTCATCTACGGAAATGGCTATAGTGTAAACGTATTATTAGAGATAATAAGATTTTGGAGACCAACTATTTGGTGCAAACTTTTTGGTTTGCCATGATATAAAACAACTGCATTACTATTGTTTTGGTTAATCATGATTATTTCGATATTGATAGCTGACTGGTTGGAAAACACATTCTCCGTAACTTCTTGTGGAAAGGAGAAAAATCATGTGACAGTGCTAAAACCTGTAGAAAAATTGATTAAAAATGTTAATTATCCCAAATAACTTTTATGTAACCTTTAGGTGTTTGAAATATTATTAACACAAACAATAATTAACAAAAGACCTATAAAATACTTAAGGGAAATATCTGCTTGTTAGGATGGCATGACATTACAAATCTTCTAAGATAGGATTGAACGATGTTTTTGATAAATTTTGTAAAGCCTAGGCATCTAACCAAACGTTTGAGACCTTAAACTGTATCAAACAAGAATGCATATATAAATAATAAGTAGGTAAATTGAGAATTTGGATCTGAACGTATATTGACGTGAGTTTATAACATCTCACATAATAGTCATCATATTTTAGTCATTTCAGAATAGCTTTAACAATCTTTCACAGCAACAATAATAGAATAAAAGGACTGCACATTTATTAGGTCAAAGCTTATAAATTAGCTCATAAAATAAACATATTTTCATTCAATAAGCATGTATTTTATGCAAGATTAACATTTTTATGAAAGTGCAAATATGATAAGAGTGTTTGAAAAATCTTTATCAATGAAGATATGCTTTAGCTCAATGCTTGGTATGATAATGTCTATATTTCATGGCTGTTACCATCAGATGCTCAGAGTTGACACTTTTATTACCTTGATAAAATTCTAGTGAAAAAAAAGGGAGGGGCTTGAATCCAAATGGATGAAATGAGAAAAACTGCATTCCATGCATTTGGACCTGTAAGTAAACATGTATATATAGTTAAACTTCCGACACGAAAACTGAAACTTTCAAGGGAATTGATGCAAGTAGTGCAACACCAAAGTAAGTAAAAAAGTAGTTTTTGCAAATGTCTCGTAGAAGCAGATCTATAAGTGACTATGAAAAAGTTCCAAGAAAATATGCAAATAAGTAAAAACATCCTGAGCGAAAGTATACTCTAAAAATGCACCCAAAAAATAAGCAGTGATTGAGCTGGCAATCCAAACATTTAAAAGAAGGTTCTCATAAATACTAGTTATTTGCAAAGTTTGCCTGTGTGGTCTCCATGAGAGCTTTTTCTGCATATTACAAATTTTTCTTTATATGGAAGAAATGAAAACTACACCACTTTATACAAATAACATTTTATTTAAGATCATAAATCAATCTATTTATATCAGCTGCATAAAATGTCTTATTTCAAATACAGAAATAAAAATTATAAATTATAGTAAATTAATAAAATAAATAACAAAGTATGTAAAGATCATAATAAGTTAAAATTACAGAAAAAGGACAGAATGATAGTAAAGGATTTGTAAATTTCTTGGACAGTTCACAATACATTTAACCATATAATCAGTAATATTATTTTTGAATACCTTAGCTATTTTACAATATAATTAACTATGAATTAATTATCTTATGTATGTTGGAAAGTGTCGCTATATTTAGTACATGAACATAGTGTAGATAAATAATATATTGATATAGGATAAACATCTGAATAAACCCCATGCAGCATCTTGGTATGTTATGATGGGATGGTATGCTTTACTAAAAGAAAATACAAATATTTAAACACTTACATAACATATGCAAATCTGTGGCAGCATTGCATAATGCACTAGAAGGAAAACACGAGCCTGGGAGAATGAAGAAAAAATTGTTACATAAAACAGCTGAGATGTCAAATCTAATATTTTTGGTGGTAGTTTTTTATATGTAAAAATAAAGGAAAAACAGTTTTCCTAACAACAATATTTTAATCATTGGCACATTGTTAAACTATTAATAAAAAAGAAATTGTTACTTATTGGTACCAAGAAATACCTGATTCGCAATATAACCCAACCATAAAAAGAATTCCGTGCTTGCCAAAATAGGCAACCCATAATATCCGCAAAATGTATTTGGCAACGCAAACAACTAGAAATTTTAAATTTGTATTTTTTCCTGCGGTTTAAATCATGTAATTCTGTGGGATGACCACTTGTTACATGTTTTTTTTTTTTTTTTTTTTTTTTTTAATTTTTTTTTTTTTTTTTTTTTTTTTTTTTTTTTTTTTTCAATTAAAAACACGTAGCTTATTTTTTCCCGCATTTCATATAAGAGTCAACAGTTGATTTTGCGTTTTAGGAATATTTGGCCCTGAAAATGTCTTTTCGGTTATTTCCAAGGGTACCAGCTGGTTTTCCGATACGAAATTACTTGTCCCTATAAAGTGCCGTTTTATTATTTCAGAAGCCACATTAATATTTTCTGTAGATATTCACAGCAATTACAGAGCAACACAAACAGCTCTATGGACTAAAATTCCCTATACTCAAAAACACCTTTCCCTTCCTCATATCCCAGAGGAGGAAAAAACCGGTTATGGGCAAAAGTGAGGTTTCGGTTGTAGACGCATCCTTACACGATATTTACTTCCGTTGGCATAATGAAATATCGCTGACGTCTTTAAAGGAGCCAAATTGTCGCCACCGAGGCTGTTTATTGAACTTTAAATTCCTACAACCCTCGTAAATCCCGTAACTCCTCCTAGTTGTTCCACCTTTCCCCTTGTAAAGATTTTCTATGAACATTAACGTTCGTTGAGACGTGTATATTGATCCACGTCAGTGTAGTTGAAATTTGTGTATTGAAGAAGTCTCGGATTATCTTCCATATAATAAGTCTGTGTGCATTTTCAGTGTAAAATGGTAAGTCCTCTTACCGGTTTTTATATCCTGAAATTATAGGTTCTGTGGTCTTTTACAGTTTTTTTTTTGTTTGTTCTGAGGTCTTTTACAGGTTTTTTTTTGTTCTGAGGTCTTTTACAGGTTTTTTTTTTGTTGTTGTTCTGAGGTCTTTGACAGTTTTTTTTTTTTTTTCTGGGGTCTTTTACAGTTTTTTATGTTATGAGGTCTTTTACAAGTTTTTATGCTGTGAGGTTCTCTCTTTTACAAGTTCTATATGTTTACTCCATTAAACTTCTTCACATACAAACAAACATTTCTTGCATAATATCTTTTGTTTCTTTGGAAAAAGTATATTTCATATTTTGTATATAATACTGTATTAAAAGGCTGGAAGCGTATAAAAGTTAATTATATAAAGCTAATTAAAATACAAAGTGAAAGGTGTATTTCTTACTTTAATTTTATGTAGGCTGTTTTATGTTGTCAAAGGTCATTTGCAATTTGAATAATGTGTATTTCCCATGCAATTCATATATAATTTATGCCATATGATATAAGTAGGTAGGTTATGTGTAATCTTGTTATCGGTTTTGTACTCTGAAGTGACATAAATATTATTCTTGCAAATCTACACGCAATTCCTTTATACTTGTATCTAGTTACCATAATAGGCAAATCCCACTCTGAGGAATATATTTTTACAATGATTCTGTCGAGTTCGAAGTATTTTATTCGTGACTTCATCTTGATATTGGTAACCTTCATAATTTTTATTGTACTGTTTACATCATCATATTTTAAACTTAAAATAACTTATTTTAAACTTAACTATTTTAAACTTAAAATATCTTTTATAATTTCGTTGATTAATGACAAACATGTTGTAGCACCTCCTGTATCCTTTTGTTAATTTTTTTAAATGATATAGGAGGTGCTACAATGCATTGGTCCTGTATATATATATATATGCTACGATAAAAGTAATAAACTGGTGATTATATATAATAACAGGTAATGCATAATCACCACTAAATTTGGTGAATATGAACAATTTTTGAAAATTTATCAAATTAACTGGTTTATTTGCATAATTCCCAACTTGTAATGGTAAATATGACTGATTGGGCCAGTAGAATAGAGTAGTTTTTTTTTTTTTTTAGTAACTACTCAGAAAGATCTTTTTTCATTGATGGCATAAAAGACCACGAATAACAACATTGTATATTTCACAATTAAAAAGTTAATAAATATTTATTTTAAGTCACATACATTTATTTAGCCTGAAGAAAATTTTAATAAGGGACTGACAGGTGTGAAATGAAAACAATAAATTTACATGAACTTGTACAAAACAGTTGCATATAGAAAAACTGCAGTTACATATAAAAAACAAACTAAGCCCATATTCTAGAGGAGGGAAATTTTTTTTTTCAAATAACGTTAAATGCTGTTACTACAAATTACTAAATATTTTAAGTTTACTTATTTAAGCATATTAGACTATTATGAGATTTAGAATTACAAGGTTTGCCAGATTTTTTACATTTATACTTATCAGACTCGCATTGTCCCTTACAAACACATCGCTTATATTCCTGACCTCCAGAAAGAGATGAAGTGATATTGCTAGATCGGGAACATCGTCAATTTTTCTTCACAAATTGTGAATTAATTCCTGGTATACAACTGTGAAAGTCTTCCTTGTTTCGTTCTTAACTGATAAACTCTTCATTTTGAACTTCTAATATCACTGCTAGTAAATTTCAAGGATCACTTCTTTTTCTGTCAACATCTGGTATTCATAGCTTCACTGTGTCACCAACTTTAACAGCAGGAAATTTAAGATTTGAAACTTTCAACATTTTCTTTGCTTGTAATTCTAAACCTTCTTTAGCACATTCTATGTTTTCTTACTTGCTCTTGCCTGCATAAAATATCTGTGGATTAGAGCGACCGCTGCTTCATTCTCTTTCTAAATCTTAACTTCAAATAGAGGGTCATTTTGAGACAGATCATTATTGTCCATATGAGAAACATTTTCTATTTCGCTATTGGTGTTTTCGGAAGCATTATTAACTGTCTCGATTAATGCCTGAAGTGCCTCTTCAATTCTAAGATGTTCAATAGAGTCACTCGAGAAAGAAGACATTTTCAAGCCAAATTTTGCAGGAGTCTCAAACATAGCTTCATAAGCAGAACACTTAATGCCTTCGCAAAATGGTCTATTTTTCACAAGTGACACAAAACATAACCCTTTGGACCATTTACTGGTGTGATTGCTTTCCAAACAAGAACTTAGCATATTTTTAATATCCTGGTTTGCACGTTCAACCGAACCTTGAGTCTGGCTCTGCCTAGGTTTTCCGTGCACAATTTTCATATCCGGCCACATTGCACAAGCTTCTTCTACGATTTTGTTACTAAACTCAGGACAATTGTTACTTTGCAGTACACTGGGGGCTCCAAATATAGTAAAAATATCAATTAAGTGATATGCAACCTCTTCTGCACGTTTGCTTTTTAGGGCACACAACTGTACGGACTTCGTCAAGTGGTCTTGATAAATAATTATAAACTTTAAAGTCATTATCTGGTTGTGACTGGATGTCAATTAGGTCCACCTGGCATCTTGAGTTCATCTCTTGATAGACCATTGGCCTAACAAGTCCTTTCTTAGGCACCTTGGTTTTTTCTTTCTTTCTTTTTTTTTTTTTTAACAACTTTCACATTTTTTTTACGAATTTCACTTAATTGTTAAATCATGACTTCTTTGGTAGTAATATTTTTGTACTTTTTTAAAGTTCTTTTCACATCTTGTTTTTACCACCATGGCCTATTGATAAGTGTACTACTACTGAAATCACGTGATTGTCATGTGTTGATAGAAGCCGAACAGTTGCACAAAATGAACGAATTTTCGTAAAGTTATGAACTTTTATCATATTTACCATTATGAGTTGGGAATTATGCAAACAAACCGGTTAATTTGATAAATTTTCAAAAATTTATCATATTTACCAAACTTAGTCATGATTATGCATAATTACCGGTTATATATAGTCACCGGATTAATCACATTTACCGTAACATGTATAGGAATATAGGAAGTGCTACAGTGCATTTGTCCTGTATATATATAATATAATAGTTTCTTTTCGCCTATTCTAATATATTAGTTTCTTCTCACCTTAATCAATATGCAGAGAAGGTATATGACCGGGAACTTCTGTTCATCTGTACTGTAATAAAGCATTTATATAATATATATAGCAGTATAGGAGGTGCTGCAATGCAGGAACAATGTATTAAGTGCTACAATACATTTATCTTTTGTAAAGTGTTACAAATGTATTGTAGCACCTCCTATATCATTTTGTTAATTTTCAGAAACAGTATAGGAGGTCCTACAATTCATTTTTCTTTTTAGAAAAGATTTAGGTGTTACAGTATATGCATCCTTTTTGGAAACTATATGAGAGGTGTTATGATACATTTGTCCTTTTTGGAATGATCTTTGATGCATGGAGAAGAATGATGTATAATTAAGTGCCTTCGGAATAAAAAAAAAACTTTTAACATTCTCTTAATTGGTGACCAGGACATGATGGTATATAACCAAATATGGTCCAAAAATTCTCATAATGCAAAAGCCTCAGAAAAGCTCTTTATCCATCCCTCAAGTAATGTCACTATATCTCTCACATGCAATGTTTCTGATGGTGTCGTAGGGGTTGTCGTACATGAAATTGAACATGGAGAGATGCAGCCATTAGTTTCTTCTCACCTTAATCAATACGTAGAGAAGGTACCTTGCATATGACCGGGAACTTCTGTTCATCTGTACTGTAATAAAGCATTTTAGATGCATATTAGAAGGAATATCTTGCATTATTTCCATGGGCCATAAACCTGTCACCTTTGCTTTTCAACAAAATTTAGACAAAGCCTTCCCTATGCAAGCAAGATAATAGAGTTATATTGCTAAATTTTCAAAGAATATTTGATACCTTA
The DNA here is from genome assembly GCA_000611955.2 of Stegodyphus mimosarum. Classification (NCBI taxonomy): domain Eukaryota; kingdom Metazoa; phylum Arthropoda; class Arachnida; order Araneae; family Eresidae; genus Stegodyphus; species Stegodyphus mimosarum. The sequence goes on from KK117500.1 coordinate 62,769, forward strand.
CAGGAGAGAAAGATACTCTAGCTGGTATGCTTTCTAGAATTAATACCATTTCTACATCGTCTCCAATTTCTCTAATTGATTATGCAACTGTAGCTGAATTTCAGTATGGTGATTTAACAATATTGAAAAATAACCCAAAGCTGAAAATGGTACAAATTATCATTCCTGCCATAGAGAAATCAATCTATTGTGATGTTTCCACCTTCAGTAACCGTCTATACATTCTACTAAATTTTCGTCTACAGATATTTTCACCAATTCATACTTTATTACATCCAGGGATTAGAAGCACCAGAAACTAGTCATGTAAGATTCATCTGGCCCCATCAAGATTATCAGTTACGGTGTTGGGCATGTCTGGAATGCCAATGATCGATATTGGCGGAAATTCAAAGACATATGCTATCAGCTGTAATTGACTTTAAAGTTCTACCCGAATGTTTAAAACACATCTGCACTGATATTGTTGGAACTTACCTACATATGTCAAGGCTTCAGATATTTGCTAAGGATGATGGATTGAAGGAGGACAGTTTGAAAGTTTTATCTTTGAGTAAATATTTTTACTTTCAGACTGCAAGGACTACGGCATACCATCCACGATCGAATGGATTAATTGAGTGGCAGCACAGAACTATAAAAACTAGCTTGGAGTGCATTTACAGCAAAACAAATCTTGGGTAGATGCTTTACCGTTTGTTCTAGGATTACGTATTGCTGTCTAAGGAGGTTTAGGGTACTCCATAGCTGAGCTCTTTTGTGGAAATCTCCTCTGGTTACCTAGAGAATTTGCTAAACATTCATAATGTCATTCATTCAGAATTTGTTCAGATGAGGTATGAGGAAGTGTATCAAATGGTACAAGAAAGTTTCCTTTCATATGTTAGATATTGCACTCTATAACTCACTGGTAGTGTACAAGGCTTGTCAGAAGAACATGTCAATGTTCGATTTCCGAGTTAGTGTAATACGATTACTAGTTGAAAAGTACCACATAGGTCATGCGCGAATCAATGGTGCCTGTCCTTCCCATGAAAACCCACTATGTTTACAAGAACAACATTTTCCTGCATATATTCTGACTACAGAAATGAAACAGAACCTTACTAGAATGTGCAGAGTATGTTCAACAAACGGCCTAAGAAAAGAAAGTCTTACAAGTGCCAGCAATGTAATGTAATGCCAGCTCTGTGTTGTGCCGTTTTTTACACAAGGGCTAACTTTTAAATTTAAAAATTTTTTTCTGTTGTGTGTTTCAGGATTATTTTTGGTGTATTGAATAAATAACATGTTTGTTTCATGAAAATCTTGCTTTTATCATTTAAAACTTAATAATAGTTTTTTAGAAACAATTTTTTTTCTAAGCCGTGGTGCATGTTTGTCTTAACTCTGACAAAAACTTGACTCAGTGCAGTTAACCCTCCGAGTTTAAAATGTGGTACTGAACAGGTTAATAAACCCGTTAAATAATTAAGTAACAGTTATGTGAGAATGTGGAAAGATCATTGAATATCGTTACAAAATGTCCAGCCGCGGTAGGGTAGCTTGTCCGCAAAGCAGCTTTAGGGTTGCCAGAAGATGGTAAGGGAAGGCAGGGTTGTCATATTTGACGAGAAATTGCCCATTTGGCGATATACCATAGACGGATGGAGAACCTTCTGGAACGAATTCTTACTGGTTTGGAATGTTCTCAATTGCAAGCCAAAAACTATATAAACCCTGCTGTTACACGGAGAGTGAGTTACGAGCCAGTTGATAGTCAGTCAGTGACCGAATGTCTCGTAGTGATCATTGAATACGTTGAATACGTACATTGAATACGTTGTGGAGTTGATCGTTGAGTGCATCGAGAGAGTCTCTTAGTGTATTGCAAGTTAGTGCATTGTCGAGTTTTATCTTAGAGTGTTTTGAGCTCCAAGGACGACCGAACCGAGTCGGGAGCTGTACACTAGTGTATTGTCGAGTGCATCACGAGTTGTAATGTGGAGAGGCTTGAGAGTAAGGACAGTTCCGAGAACAGCCGAGCAGAGTCGGGAGCTGTACTCTAGTGCTTTGCTGTGAAGTTGTCTCCACCTTTATAGCCTGAAGGCTGTGTGTCTGGTTGTTTCAGCATGTTTATAGTAGTTCTTTGATGGCTGTAAATGTGATTTTTGGAGCTGTCTTGAATAATACTGGCTAATAAATTGTGTTTTGATACTTCATAAAGTGTTCGTTGTTTTTTACTCCAAATCCATGAACCCCTTAATGTATGTACAAAGGGGAAAAAAAAGTAACAATATTTTTTTAGGGAGCATTAGGGATATTTTTCAAATTTTGTCAGTTACCAGTTTTGAATTGCGCTACATAAAAAACCAGTTTTGAACCATTCTACATGAAACTTTGAATGCTGACCTGATATTTACTTTGGGGTAATTTAGAGAACTTAATCATAGAAAAAGAGCATGTTCAAATTACAGTTATACTTTTTGAGTAATCTAATTATATATTAGGTCAGCACTACATTGAATACGTTGAAATTAAGCATAACTAAAACATGTTTAAAACTGTCTTCAAATATTAGCGATAATGTGTTGTTTTCATTAATAGGTTCATTAAAGTAAATTTTTCCTTTTCAGTAATTCTTACAATATGATGCTTCTTGTTGAATATTTCAATATTATTTTGTGCACCATATAGTACAAGTTATTTCATTGTAAGGAGATGGCATGATTGAAAAATTAATGAAAATTTTGAGGGATAAATTGCAAAATTTTGCAAATATTTCACAACCGAGGATTTTCACTTGCACTTCTGAAGAACTTATCAGATAATGATGTATTATATTTATTTTCAAACAGTCAAGCTCTACCAGTGTGAACAGACCCATTACAAGCGATCAAGATCTCGATTTAAGCTGATAATATAATCTGATATGTTATGCACAACATGTTTTTTAATTTGGTATCATAGTTGGTTTGTTTATTTAATTCCGGCAAAGCACACAGGGGCTATCTCCATAAATGGAGAGATGCCTTTGTCGAGGAATTTCTAAGGGAAACTGGCTGTAAATGTGATATATGCTATACATGCCCCTATGCTATACATGGGGAAAATCATGAAAAGACCTATGCAACCAGCCCGTTCGCTTCTGTTTGAACCCCGGCCAAAGTACCACTGTTCAGTGATAGCTGATAGCCCACCGGAACCATTCAGTTATCAGTGGGGTAATCTGCTATCATGTAACGTGGTTTAAATTCGAAAATGGATTGTTCAAGATGTTTGCAAATAGTAAAAGCATTTAAACATGGGAAACTATCTTAAAATGTCAATAAAATTGGAAAAGTTCATGAATTGTTTTTGATGTTGTCAAATTAGGAAAGATCCCTTAAAATATGTAGAAATTTGTGCCATAATAAAGTGAGTCTTGTGGAAGAATTCAAACAGTGGATAATATATTTACTTTCTAGGTATTTATCTCTTTCGTGAGCTGTTTGATTGTAAATCACCAAATAATAATTAATGGTAAAGCAGATGAATGGTCTTTACCTAGGTAAGCATGCTTACCTAATTTTCAATGCTCATTCCGACTTATCACCGTATACATTAGAGGTGTTGACAGTATTTTCATGTTTTCATTAATTTTATTAAGATATAAAATTTTTAGTAATGTTAAAAAATTATAATGTCTATTTCTGTTGCCTGCAGAATTTTCACTATAAAAGAGCGGAAAATTTTTTTCGTTTTCTGACTACATGCTGCATGTTGATATCCAAAATCTTAATTATTTTAATTATATCTTCTTTTATATGTATTGTGTATATCAAGCTTTTCTGTACACGTGTAAAGTTCTTGGAAAATCTTGATAATACATTTAAATCGCTCTAAAAGCAGTGGCTAATAGTGGTGGATATGCATAAATCTGAGAGCAAAAATTGCTAGTAATAAATATAGCCATGTAAAGAAAATTGCCTAAAAATGAACCATTGAAAAGCTAGCAAAACAATGCTGACTCTTCAGGGGGAATTAGATTATTTCACATGTTTTCTAACCATTCAGGCATCATGTTTCATCTGTGCTGTGCATATGCAAATCAAAAATAGAAATGAAATAAAATGCAAATATTTAATTCTTTAAATTTAGTAAACTATCATATTGGATTGCGTTCAAAATTGTGTAACAATAAGTGAAAAGAGCCTTTGCATTAAATAAACAAATTTACTGTGTTCTTTGTTATTCAGTATCCATTTTGACCATTCCTGGATCCATTTTGTATTGTATTTTTGTGTATAACACTTTTGCACTTACGGCCCACCAGCGGCCGAGCGGTAAAGACGCTGAACACTGGTAGTTTGGTCCGAGGTTCGAGTCCCGCGAACGGGCTGGCTGCATGGGCGTTTTCGTGGTTTTCCCCATGTGTAACGTGTATACGAGCCAGTTACCCTTAGAAAGTCCTCCACGAAGGCATCCCTCCCTTTAGGCAGATAGCCCTTGTGTGCTTTTCCATAATTGAATAACCTAACCTAACCTTTTGCACTTACAGAATAAAGTATTCTTTATTTCAAATTGGATTGTAAAATGGGTTCAAAATAAATTTTTTTGTGACATCCATAACTACATATATACATATGTATCTCAAATAACTCAAAAACGGTTAGCCGTAGAACACTGAAATTTTGTACATGAAACTATTAAACATCTAGTAGAAGTGCATCTCTTTTTATTGAAATTGGCGGTACCACAAGCATTCAGTCTTACCTTCCTGGTTTATGAACAACTGCAAACTTCCTGGTTTATGAACTATGTAGAAAAGGCCTCAAGATTGCAATTCTGTTCAAAAAGGGGAAAACCCAGAGTGTGTTCCCGTTTTTGTGAAGTGCATGTTACTGCCATTGTGGTGTAAGGGTTGAGAGAATTCTAGAGATGTGAAATAAAGCTAGTCTTAACTTTATAATGTATTTTTGAGTTAAGAGACAATAATTTACATTATAATTTTTCAACAAGTGTGTGTATGTATAATTATAAGAATGAAAGAGGAGTACTCTTATTCTATTTCCTGTATTTCAAAGTAAAATTAAGAAAGCCAGTAAAGAAAACTAAGAATTTGAAATCTACATAATTTCAATTTACAAAATCATTATTTTAAGGTAGTAGTTAAAAACAATAGAAAAATTAAGTTTTTGAAAAACTTAAATTTTTTTAAACTACTTTTTTAAACTAATAATAAAAGAAAAAGCGGCAGATGGGAAAATTGCTCTACAAGCAGTAGCTAATAGTAGTGGATATGCTTAAAGCTGAGAGCAAAAATTGCTAATAATAAATATAGCCGTATAAAGAAAATTGCCTAAAATTTAACACTTAAAAAGATAGCAAAATAATGCTGACTCTTCAGGGGGAATGAGCTTATTTCATACTCTTTACAACCATTCAGACATTGTACGAGGGTTGGAACTTTAATAGTGGCAACTATTTATTTACAAGGAATACAAAAGTAATTCATGTCACCATGTTTTACAGTCCTTCAATATAGTCGCCAGCATTGTGTACAACCTGTTTCCAACGATGTGGAAGTCGCAGAATATCTGTAGCAGCGCCTGATTTGTTGATAGTTTGCATGGACCGGTCTACTGCCGCAAGAATCTCAGGAACAGTTTGGAAGCGAGTGCCACGAAGTGGTTCCTTCATCTTAGGAATTAAGTCATAGTCACAAGGGCTTAGATTTGGGGAGTATGGTGGATGGTAAAGCACTTCCCAGCCCCATCGCTTGAACAAATCAGTCACAGCTTGCGCTGCGTGCGGCCGAGCATTGTCATGCAAAATGAGAGGGGCGTTTTGCAGAAAGTGTGGCCGGCAACAGCTTGCAGGTCTGACACTCGGACGACCTGGCCGCAGCATGTCTGCCACGTTTTGGCGTCCTTCATTGAATGCTTTCACCCATCTTGCTACGGTTCTGTAAAGCAATGCAGATTTCCCGCAAGCTTCTTGAAGCCCTTGATGACACTGTCGTGTTGTACGACCTCTGGCACATTCAATTTTTATCCAACATCGTTGTTCTTGTTTTGAAAACATCCTGACAACACTTACTTTAGACCGCGAGCTAATACAAGGATCCGTTCTTCGCGTCACTCCGCATGCGCATGACGTAGGCAGGACGAGTCTTTTTGCGGAGATGTAAAGTAGGTATCTAGTTCACGTGTGGTATACGCGATATTCTTTGGTTTTGTTGCGTAGCGTGTTTTCAGCTGTGTTGCCACTATTAAAGTTCTAACCCTCGTATTTCATCCTTGCTGTGCATTTGCAAATCAAAAATAGGCATGAAATTAAACATAAATATTTAATTCCTTAAATTTAGTAAACTCATATGCATATCAAGAATGCCTGGTTTCAGGACTGAGCATGCTGCCTGAGCAGCAGTATGTTTTTTGAAAGGGGCTTTCCACATCCAATCAGCTGGTCAGGATAGTGGGGTTCATAAGTGCTGCAATTCATAAACATCAAACAACAGCATTCCTTATGCTAAATATGGCCAAAGCTTTTGACCACGTCTGGCATTAACGGCCTTATATATAAAATAATCCCTGTCAGCGTCACTAGAGATGCTTATCCTTATTTATTCATTCATCACGAGTAGGTTATTTAGTATCAGGTGCGGTAATTACTACTCTCCACACGAACAAATCCAAGACGGTGTTGCTCAGGGTTCAAATTTAGGTTTCCTCTTATACCTTATCTTCGCAATGGATTTCCCGTTGTTGGATGATAATAGCAAGTGTATCACAGCATGTTATGCTGATGATACAACCATCCTCTCATTTTCTCTCAATCCGGGAAATGCCATCAAACGCGTACAGAGGCAGATGCATGAAATAGAACACTGGTGTTGGAAGTGGCAGATCAGTATAAATGCCTCTAAATCTCAACTATTACTTTTAGGATGCCACCAAAGGAAAAATGTAGATGTTGAGCTAACCTTATTCAATGAAACGGTTCCAAAAGTCAGCAAAGCAACCTATTTAGGGGTTTGCTTTAATTCCACCCTCACATGAAACCCACATATTTCCACAGCCATCGGAAAGGCAACTGGGGTTGCCCTAAAGCTTAATTCAGTTAAATTAATCCATCATCATCATTAGACCTAGCAAGGAAAAAGAGACTTTATACAGGTATTCTCCGGCCTATTCCGACATGCGCTTCACGGGCCTGGCGTACTGCCTCCAAAACAGAATTTCTCAATCTACAAACATTTCAAAACAACTTCTTATGAAAGATCAGAGGTGTATCGTGGTTTATTCATAGTGAAGACTTGCATAAAGACCTCAAAATTGAGGATATAAAATCTTGCATCGAAAGGATAAATAACTTTCACTAAAGCAATCACTAACAACAGCGTATACTATGCAGACAACTTTAAATATGAATTGCTTGAAGATTTCAGCTTAAGATCATGTGCCACTCATCTGTTCACATTTACATTTGACATTTAATCTTACCACAACCTCGCATCTCAGTGCAACACCAACACAGGTCATATAGCCAAGGGCCTTATTTTATACACTTCCTCACATAATTCACCCATTAGCGGCAAAATGAATAAGGCTATACACATGTGCTGTACCCATTATGGGGTAATTGAGGTCTGGTAAGAGCATGATGAAATTCGTGCTGCCACTAGCCTAAAAAAACTAGTATCATAGCATATTAAGAATTTCCCTA
>KK117500.1:70508-141416 GCA_000611955.2 Stegodyphus mimosarum
TATAAAATGAACATTATTTAAATACTAAAAAAATGACATTGGAACAAAATGCCAGTATCGAATCAATGATGATATCAAAATATGTAAAAATGTGTAAATAAAACATAATAATGCAAATCTAAATGAAAGGAGTACACCTTATATTACAAAAATATTCATTGAATGAAATTGTCATATTTTAAAAAATGAATTAGGCTAAAATAATTTTAAAAGCCAAAAAACTTACTCTGCACATCATAAAACTTACTCTGCACATCATGCTAGCAACAACAATGAATCAGGATTTTTTCTTAATTATTTATTATTTAATTTTTATATTGTTTTTAAATATTACTTTAAAATTACGACCTTGTAAATTGAATTTATGTGGACTTCAGATTATAATTCTTAATTTTCTTTACTGGCTTTCTTAATTTTATTTTGAAATACGGAAAATATATTAGGAGTATTTCCCTTTCATTCTTATGATTATGTTTAATTAAATCTTTGCATCCTAGGCTCAGAATTATTAATAATCCTTACATTTGTTTATGTTTATATGTATATATATAACCACCCCCTTACCCTGCCTCTGGTTTTGCAATCGTTGGTCATTGTCATATACTTCAAATTATGGAAGTGTTTTAAATGATGAAAATATTCATGTTTTGGAAATGCCAAATTTTTTTAAAGAATTAATTTTCGACAAATAATGAAATCTAACTTTTAAGAGATCTCCCAGTTCCAACAGTTATATTTGAGAAACTTTTAAACTCTTTATGGAAAAAATAAAATTATAAGAAATTTAACTGCTGTATGCCAAAAATTGACCAAGGTATTTAATTTCAAAATTTGCAATTCATGATGTCATTTTCAACTTGCCTTGAGTTGTCAGTTAATTAAGTTTGAATAATTCAAGAAAATAAGTTTAAATGAAATGAAGCAGAAGTGTGTATAATTTAACAGACGTACAAAGAATTCATGTGATCAAATTTTTTTATTATTGATTTCAGTCCAAGTCTGGTGTGATTTTCCATGTCTCGACGAACTTAAATATGCAAAGCATATATGGTGGCATAATTACAAAAAGCTACCAAGAGGAATTTGTAATAGTTTCAAAATACTTTTTTAAACTTTATTCTAAATAAAACTCTAATATTTTTAATTAAACTATTTCTTTTTATAGCTTTTGAATATTGCTTTGGATTGGATTACTTTGGTTAGGCAAAGCATATGAAGGCTCTTTGCCTAAGGAAGGGAATGCCTTCCTGAGAGACTTTCTAAAGGGATGGCTTGTTTTCACATTACACAAGAGGAAAATCACGAAAACTCTGTGCAGGAAGTTTCCTGAGGATTTGAACACTGGTCAATCTAGCTATTTTACTATTTTTCAACTAATGGGTCTGAAGAATTATTTTAATTATTAAACAAATGCCAGGCCATTGACCATCAGTTCATTAGACAATAAGCTCTCTGATACTTTTTAACAATATAATCCAAATCATTTAGTGCAGAACACTCATCCAGCTGAACAGCAGTCATGCCTTGTTTAAAGTCACACGGAACTTATTCAGGTGAATTAGTCAGTTTAAAATTAAACAAATAGGTAATAGGAATACTAAATAACATTTTAATAGCAATAATATGGGAATAAAACAAATAAGCAAACTTTAATGTAATTTTTATCAGATAATGTACTACTAGTAAGGTCACAAAAATCATAATTTTAATGTCTTTTTCAATAATTCAATTTTTAAGTTTGTTAAATTAGTCTATATAAAATATTGGACGAAGGAAATTAGTAGCTTATATTACTAAAAGAGTATTTTGCATTGGCTATGTCAAGATTAAAAAACTTTAAATTTTTTTTAGAAGATCATATGTACTTTGTTTCACGAGTTACATGATCGATCAAATTAATAAAACTAGCTTTCAGATTGCATTCAAGATCAAACAGAAAAAATTATTACAATATATGCATTGTGCTCTTGATTATCTGGGTGCGCATTATCCATGCGTGTCCAGGCATGCACACTGAATGCTATGCACAAGAGTATGTAGAAAACAAACACACATGAAGTCAGTCATGGAAAAAGATTCTTTCTAATACAGAAATTGGTGATTTATCATACTGTAAGACTGGTAATTTTCAGCGATGGTCATCTTAAGTTATCACATAAGGAGTTTGAATGTAATATGATTAAGCTATATTTTTATTTTACTGCTCCTACCACTTTTTCTTTATGTGCTAAAAATTTTATAATGTTCGATGCTGAATAGATCAAATCAGAATTCCTAAATAAGACAAGAATAAAAATCTTACCAGTGCGACAATTGCTTTCTAAGGGACCTCTGTACCCCTGAAAAGAAAGATAGCTTTGTTAATAATTGTTATCTTGAGTTTATAATCCTATTAAAAAGCGAATCAGCGTCTTTAAATATTGTGACTGAAATTTACTAAATTTACAGAAGGCAATGAAAGAAGAGAAACTATTAATTCTTTACAGTGCTTAACATTGCACAAGTGAATGGTAGCATTTTCTGTCTGCTTTGAAAAAAGCCTATAGAAGCCCTATGGAAGTCCTTTTACACTCTCCACTATTCCAGATGATGTTCATAGTTTAAGGCATTGCGTTATTTAAATTCTAATGCAGTTCTGCTATGGTTACCCGAGTCATTAGCTTCAGCTCTCTCTAGCAAAAAAATTCCAGTTTGACCTTGGTTACTGCCAAAGATAGCAACTCGTAATTCTGACTATAAAAATCCAGTGCAATGGTCAGTGTCATCTATTGACAAAAGGTAACATTCACTTTTCTCAAAACTCACTCTTAATACTACTTGATTCATTTTTAACTGTATAATTGTGACTTGTATTCGTTCACCAATGACTATGCAGTAAAATCGCTAAACACTGGTAACTTGGGTTTGAATATCGGCAAACAGGCTTAAAGCAAGGGAGTACTAATAGTTTTCCTCGTGTGTAAATTTAAATACGTGTGAGTTTCCCTTAAAAAATCCATAATTAAGACTTCACTTAACTTAGGAAGATAGCCCTTAAGTCTTTTGCCATGGTCTAAATATTCATATGATTGACATCTCGTTCTATCCCCGTAGTAGAATGAATTCTTTTACCTTCAATTTGAAGTTTTAATGCATTAAGTCTTTCGGGCACAACAGATTATAATGTTTCAGTCACTGCTGCTTTCATTGAACAAATAAGGGTAGTACTACCACAGAGAGCCTGTTAAATATCAGGTTTAAACACAAGGCAGCTAGTTTATTCCTTAGACCTCCTCGCCACCGCAGTCTTCCTAGGGGGAGTTAATTGGAAGTAATCTGATGTCACTGTGTTCCATCAACTCAGATTTTGCGCATTTAAAACTGTAATTCCATTCTGCTGTGAGGTGATGTTCTACAGGTTGCATACCCTAAATTAATTTTAATCATATATGCAGGACAAAGTCCGAGATCCGGACGTCCTGTATCCGCAGTGATCTAAAATCCGGACCTCAAAACCTCCAGCAACCTTTTTTTTTCTTTTTTTTGTATGCTTTATGCATGTACACATGATTTTTTTCCCTCCATAATAAAACATGTGGAGAGTTCTAATTCTTAATTTCACTTCGGCACTAAATAAAATACCTCGTTATTCAAGAAACAACCATTTTAGCATAAATTTGTGTGATCAATCATTTGGCTCTGTAGCTGCATATCTGCTTAGCATGTATCTCAAACTGAAACATTCTACATAGAAACATCCTTGATTTTACACTACTATTTTATATCCCTGACACCATTTCATCACCGCATGCTTATCAACAATGAAAACTTGAGTAATGACTAATGGAGCGATGCCTAAATTTTTTTTATATATTTGTAATTGAATAGAAAAAAGTATAGTAACCTTTTATGTTGGCATTACGTTTGGTGATCATTACATATTTAAGTTAAATGCACTAAGAAATGTTGACGAGGAAAAATTTAACAAAACTTTCTTTCAATATGCTAAAAATACACTCACGTTTGTGAAAATTGCAACACCATGAAGGACTTACGCGAGTGAGCTGAAATTTTCAGGAAATGCAAAGTAGCGCATGATATGCAAATGATTAGAATTGCAAATCCGTAGCGCATGCGTATGCTGAGCAGCGCCCTCTGAACGGCTGATGGATCCGAATAAATAGACGGCTGTAGCGAGGCGTGTATGGTTATCGGTGGTTATCTGCTAGTGGTAAACGTTAACTCAATCTGTACTTATGCCTCGTCGACGAAAGAGAGCGAGATTTGAACAACTTACAGAGTTTGAACGAGGGAGAATCATCGGCCTTCGTGAAGCTGGATTGTCGTATCGTGCAGTAGCCTCTCGTGTGCAGCGTAACAGCAGCACAGTGATGCGCGTTTGGAAGCAGTGGACGGACGAGTGTCGGACAACTCGGAAATCCGGGAGTGGACCCCGAAATGTGACGTCAGCTCGCGATGATAGACACCTGGTCCGCATGGCGCGGACGGACCGTACAGCTTCCTCTAGACAATTGGCAGCACTGTGGTCAATAGCTACAGGTGTTTCATTGTGTGCTTCATCAATTCGTAGACGTCTGCTGCAGTGTGGACTGCGCGCACGGACTCCTTTATACAGGATCCCCCTAACGCACGACCATCGCCGCCTGCGGCTACAATGGGCCAATCAGCATAGAGACTGGCGTGCTGATTGGCAGCATGTCGTGTTTTCTGACGAATCCCGCTTTAATTTGTGGTACCATGATGGCCGCATTCGTGTCAGACGCTATGCCGGTGAACGCCACCTTCCGGAGTGCATTATCGAACGCCACAGTGGACGAACACCCGGAGTTATGGTCTGGGGCGCCATAGCATATCATAGACGATCTCAATTGCTACGAATTGTGGGCAATCTGAACAGCAACCGGTATATCCGTGAAGTTCTACAGCCCGAAGCTGTTCCCTTCCTTCAAAGCTTGCCAGGCGCTGTATTTCAACAGGACAATGCCCGCCCTCATACTGCTCGGATTGTTAAATCCTTCTTTGCAGCGCAGCAGGTACAGCTTCTTCCTTGGCCTGCGTGTTCCCCGGATATGTCGCCAATTGAACATGTGTGGGATGTCATTGGTCGGCGTCTTGCTCGTGATCCTCGTCCTGTTGCGTCTGCAGACGAACTTTGGGTACGCGTACAAACGATATGGAATGCTCTTCCTCAGTCAGACATTCAAACTTTGTTTGACTCCATGCCACGTCGTGTAGCAGCACTTATTGCGGCGCGTGGTGGCCACACAAAATACTGATTCTGATCTCTTGTTCTTGTTTGTTTGCTTTGAACATTTAATCATTTATTTGTACCACTACCACTCAACTGTGTATTAAATTGCATTCAATTATGATGATTCCTGCTTGGTGTTGCAATTTTCACAAACGTGAGTGTAGATTTTGTTAATGATACTCATAGACCAAAAGATTGTATTTAGTGCTATTCGAATTATGAATAACTGACTTGTTTTTCACATAAACCAAGAACTGGTGCCAGAGGTTGTATGACTGCATCGGGCAGTAGAATTTAGGAAAGTCAAAATTTCCGTCATTTAGAGAAGCACAGAGCAACAAAATTAAGAGATGAAAAAATTTTTAGGGAAAGCACTGGGACACAAAATTTAAGGGTGGCAAAAATTTAGAACTCAGGGAGACTGCATCAGGAGGTAAGATATGTAGCGCCGGCCCTTGATAATAATCAGTATATGTGCAAATTTATTTATTCAGGACTCAGCTAAGCCTTAAGCATTTGCAAAAAATTGACGTAAGTATAGTAAATAACTGAATTAATACAATTCAGGCTTAATTGTGTCAGTGTGCGATAAAAGCGAGACAAAATTGAATGGAAGAACTTGTCTTTCGTAGCCAATCTCGTGATATGTAAGCAATAATGTATAGCTGACGTTATTAAGCTAGCCTAAAATTATACTTTATTGATTCCAAGAAATTTCAGCTAATACAGCAAATTGTCCTTTTCCTTAACTTTCTGATTTGATCCAGCTTATAATATTTTGCAGACTTATTTTTATGAAAATCAAAGTTTGGACTTTCAATTATGTCAAAAACAGTTTCTAATTCTAGAGCTGCAAAATGATTTACAAAATGAAAGCATATTTCAATGTCCATTAAACTGAAAGTGGAATTGCTACAAAAAATGGATAAAGATATATTTGTCTCAAAATTATGTGAAAAGTATGGCATTGGAAAGTCAACTGTATGACTTAAGAAAACAGAAAAAAGGAATTTTGTTTTAAATTTTTTGTGGTTCTGACACCCCTCACGCAGTGAATAACAGAAAAATTACTCGTTGTGCTAGAAGTGACGATCATGACAGTGATGATTGAATGAGTCACAGCATTGCAGCGAGGACATGCCATTGAGAGATACAGTGCTAATGGCTCAAGCCAAAATATTCATTAAGAAATGAACTTAAAAACTGAGTGCACATATTTGACAGGTTGGTTAACCAAATTTAAAAATTGCCATGCTATAAGGCAATTAAATCTTTCAGGTATAAAAATAATAAATTAAAATAATTAATTAAAGTAGATTGATTAAAATAATAATTAAAATAGATAAAATAGATAAATTATAAAAATAATTAATTAAAAAAGATAAATTTTCCGCCTCTGTTACTGGCTTTATGCTTTGCGATTTGCGCACTAGAAATGTGTGCTATGATCTCAATTCCTGTTCATTTGCCTTGAAACTTTGCTCATTTGCATTTTCGATCAAGATGTCTTTGCATACCAAATTTCATCAAGATTGTAAAAGTCCTTGGTGCTTCGAATTTTTTGCAGAAGAATATATATATGTAAGCACAGATATGTGTGTGCAAATGTGTACACATATATGCACATACATACACACGTGCGTACATTCATACATTTCTGAATCTAGTCTCAATCACAAAACAGTACTGTTGATTTAGATAGAAATACTGCTGAATCACACATATAAAAATTTTGATGCTGTATTTAGATTCATTGTAGAGTTTTGTTAGATACACCGTGCCATTGTGTATTGTATGCTGCATATCAAATTGAGAAGGCAGCCTTTATTATATATTGCTGCAGAACTTGGCAGCTACTTACCGGCAAGTTATCACTTATGAAAATATATGCAAATCATTATTGGCAAGTTACCTCCTCTGAAAATCATAAGTATTGGTCATTATTAAAACTTATCGAAAAAGAATGTTTTCATGTAATCATGCACAGTAAATACATTTTTGAAAATTTCTTTCAAATATTCCTTGTTTTTATTCTAATCATCTTTATTTTTATAGCCATTGAAACTTGATGTGAAAAGAAAACTGCTAGCCCGTTCAGACAGGGTAAAATGCGTAGATCTGCATCCTTCTGAACCATGGATGCTTGCTAGTTTGTATAATGGAAATGTACATGTTTGGAATCATGAATCACAGGTATGTATGTTTGTGTAAAATCATATTTGAGGAGTGGGTTGCAGCCCACACTTTAGGAATTACTGTTAAAGATGACAATAAAATGTAGTATAGAATTTGACATTTTTACATTGCGATGATATGTCTTGTCATATAAACTGAGATGTCAATTATAATCTCATTATCATGTATTTCAAGGACAATGAATGTATTATAATGACATATTATTTGTCACACGAAATTTCGCCATGTATTGCCAGGTTCCACCTTCCACTGATCCAGTCATTTGACCATTTTCATTTGTAGCCATGACTCATGATTTGAATTTTAACAATATTCATTCCAAAAATGAAGTCCAGAAGTATCTAACCATAGTATTATTTAGGTATCAGTCTTTTTAGATATCTGATGATGTGAGAACTGAATTAAACTATAGCTGCTAACTCTCCCTATTTATGACATCTTGGTCACCCAACAGATCATCGAATTTCCTGGTTTTTAATTTTTACCCTTCACTAAGGAAAATGTTTCTGGGCAAAAAATAGAATTTATTGAAGTAACAAAACGTAAATTGTTCCATTTTCCCCATTCAGTGATTTTCAAAATAATTTTTATTAAATTTTATTCCAGCTAAATGGTTTTAATCTACTGTAAACATTTGTAGAACTGTGTATGAAGATTCAAACTAAAATTTAACCAACTAAATTTGTATTTAATTTTTTTATATCAATAAATGGTATGTTTTAAGTTTATCCAGCCATTAATAGATGCGTTCATTATTAGTTGTATTTTCATAGTATTTAAAAGAACTTTGAAAAACAAAAGCTTTACTTGGAATTTTTTCAGTATAAATGTTGAGATAAGTGCCCGCCCAAAATGCTGAAGAACATAAAACTTTGAATATCTAATTAAATATTAATAAAATTTGCATTAAAATCACATTACAAGTAGTTACATAACATTAATTACACAGTCCAGTCACATTAATGTGACCACCATGTACTTTCCATGTCAGAGTTAAATAACCAATCACAGAAGGCAGGTGGCAGCACTGCAGTTGAGCGTATATAAAGGGTGTGTGAGGGCTTCGGAAAACATTTCAATCGTTGGCGTAATGCAGAAACGAAGCGATTTATCCGACTTCCAAAAGGGCATGATCATTGGCTTTCGGGCCAAGGGTGGAAGCATTTCCGAAACGGCTGAGTTTGTGAACTGTTCGCGTGCCGCCGTGGTAAAAGTGTACCGTGCATGGCAAAATGGGACTGTCCAAAATCAGCGACGTGGCAAATGTGGTGCACCACGGGCCATAGATGACAGAGGCGAACGACGGTTGCGGAGATGCGTTCGGGCAGATAGACGGGCTACCGTTGAGCAACTGACCACCAAAATGAACCAAGGGGCTACCAAAAGTGTCTCCCAAAGTACTATTCAGCGAACATTGCTGCGTCTGGGCCTCCGAAGCAGACGCCTGGTTCGTGCACCTATGCTGACTGCTGTTCATCGACGGCGAAGGCTAGAATTTGCACGCCAGTACAGCAGCTGGACGTCCACTGAGTGGCGACAGGTTGCGTTTTCGGATGAATCGCGTTTTATGCTCCATCGGACAGATGGACGTTGGCGTATAAGGCGTGAAACCTCTGAAAGGAACCACCCTGCAACCATTGCCGGAACGGTCCAAGCTGGAGGCGGGAGCATTATGGTCTGGGGAATGTTTTCCTGGCATTCTCTAGGTTCACTGATCATTGTGGAAGGCACAATGGATCAATACAAGTACGCATCTGTCCTTGCGGACCATGTTCACCCCTACATGCGCATTGTTTTTCCTCAGGATGATGGCATCTTCCAGCAGGACAATGCGAGGTGCCATACAGCTGCCAGTGTACGTGCGTGGTTCGAAGAGCACCAGGATGAGTTTACCGTCCTCCCCTGGCCAGCAAACTCACCTGACTTAAACCCAATCGAGCATCTGTGGGACCATCTCGATCGAGTTGTTCGCGCCATGGATCCTCAACCGCGTAATCTAGCGCAGCTGGCCACGGCATTAGAGTCGGCATGGCTCAACATCCCAGAGAACACCTTCAGGGACCTATGTGACTCTCTTCCTGCACGTCTCGCAGCAGTCCGCTCTGCGAAAGGTGGTCATTCTGGCTTTTGACAGATGGTCACATTAATGTGACTGGACTGTGTATAAAAGTCAGTTTCTTGTCTGGAGTTCTTTTGAATGGGTGTTACCTTACAGTGCAAAAACCTCATAGAAACTTACTGTTTTTCAAGCTTATTAATATGTAGTTTTT
Source organism: Stegodyphus mimosarum (assembly GCA_000611955.2). NCBI lineage: Eukaryota > Metazoa > Arthropoda > Arachnida > Araneae > Eresidae > Stegodyphus > Stegodyphus mimosarum. Next base: position 80,226 of record KK117500.1, read on the forward strand.
TTTTTAATTTATAGAACAAAAGTTTAAAAAACATAATCATGAAGTTGAACTGGAAACAAACAACAACAACAAAAAAAAAAAAAAAAAAGCATCGTTTGCTAGTGATGTTCTGAAAGTTAAAACTAATTCTCCATGTCTTTTGCTGTATAGAGAATTAAGTTTTGACACTTTGTCCAATGACAGTTTTTAAGGCTGACTATTAATATGAATTATCTTAATACATGCATTTTAACTTATCTGTTGAATCTTCCATTTTGCATAAGCCTAACTTGATTTAAAAAAAATATATATATATATATACAAGTTGCTGATCAGTACACTAAATGCCTGATTACTGCTATCAGTAGTTTGGTTGCTGATGGCAGTAATGAAAGGATTTTGATAGTGATGTTTAACATGTTCACTGCATCCATTCACATGTGCTAAGATTCTATCTGTGTTTTAATCTTTTAAATTAGTTTGTTTTATTATTTAAATGTAGATATAATATTTTTAGCAGTAAATAAATTCACACACGTATACTTGTAGTTGGCATATGAAATAATATTTTTGCTCACTCTGCCAACTACAAGATAACTTGAAACTAGATAAACAGTACTCACCTGTACTGTGAATTCACGCAAAATTCCTGCACATGTGATATGCTATTTTCCATTAGTCTTGCATGAGTCACTGAGCAAGAATTTGAGCAGTCCATTTTATAAGATTTCCGAAGTGAATTTTTTTAAGTGTTTTTTCTTCTGAACATTTAATTATTGTATCTATATTTTGAGAAATAAATGATTAAATTGCCAAATATGTTATTTGATCTTTTCCTCTGCACCGAACATCTAAACACCTGCACAAGTAAATTAATTTTGCCAACAGCAGGTATCCTCATATGTGGCACTGAATGTGTTAATCATCAGTACATTGCAAAAATATTAATGCAGACTGGATTCTGTCAATGCTGCTCTTTCAAACTTCTTATTTTGTTTTATAGCAACTAGTCAAGTCTTTTGAAGTTTGTGATTTACCTGTTCGAGCTGCTAAATTTGTACCCAGGAAAAACTGGATTATTACAGGATCTGTAAGTGTATTTTTGTCAAATTGTATTTGTAGCTTTTTACTTTAAAGTTACATAAATTTATATATATGCAGCATTTTATTTTGAATTTGAATATTTTTGCCTTTGAAAATAAATGGGTAATATCTAGTCGGATTAATTTATGGAGACAGTGCTATATGGCAACATATTTTGATGATCTGTATTTATGTAAAAAGGGTAATTTCTTTTAGACTTTTGATCTTGACAAAATTTTAAGACTTACTATTGTTGTATGCATTATTTATTAATAGTAGATTAGGGTAAGTAACCCATCTTATTAAAATCTGATGTGTGAAGTGTTTTGCAAATTATGTTGATTATAAACTAATATCACATTAACATCTTTGCTTTAGAAACTATATATCTGAGGTAATTAGAAAATTCTGCTTGATTCTTGTGATGATGATACTAATCTTCTTTTAAATTAGAATGTTATATATCCAGTGTATTTGTGCATGGTTTCTATGTACATGTTAAGATTTATTTTTCAGTTAACCAGGATCTATAGGTGTTGAAGAAACTTAACTCCTGTCTAAATAATCTTTCTCTATTGGTACTAGAGCAGATAAAATTTCATAGTATTATTGCCATTAAAGACTTCATTTGAATCAAAATATTTTTAGATTTAATGCAGGGTAAAATACTGCAAGAACCCAAGTAAATAGGCCTTTTCTCTTACAAGCTAATGTAAATACAGAGTTGCCAACTCTCCCGATTTCTGATCATTCTCCCGCCAACCGGATTTACAATATAATTCTCCCAACTTTCTCCGATTCTTAAAATTTCTCACGATTTTTATGTAGCTTGACTTAATACTTCGTTATTTGTAGCCCCAAAAAGGTGATTTGGTGTGTCTGAAAGCACCTGGTTTTTCTCTAGACTATGTAGAAAACCAAATTAGTTTCCTCAGTGAGAAATTATGGCTTGTTTCTGCTTTGTGAGTGAGAACACGTGTCCGAAAACGTCAAGTTCCATTTCTCCAATGAGCGTCGAGTGCCATTGTGTGTCATCTGGCACATATTAGCCAATGAACACAAAGCAAGATCAAGACTGTCATTTGGTTCATCTTGTCGCTAACCTGTGTAAACGTACTTGCTTTCGAGAAATAGTTTAAAAAATTACAATATTTCATATTAGTTATGTCTGCGAAAAAGGTAAAATACTCAGGTACTTTTCAAAAATTGTACACAGATGACTTTTCTTCCTCAAGGAAATGTAATGCATTTGCGAAATGTACCGTTTGTCATTGCGATTTTCCAATTTTCCACGGTGGAAAGGCCGATGTTTTCAAACATGTTTGTACACAAAAACACAAGGACAGCATGAGTTCTATTGAAAAAAACGAAAAGTTACTTTTTCTGTGGAAACAACAAAGGATCAAAAAATTATTATGCAGAATGTACTGTTTGCTTTTAAGAATTAGTAACTGAACTTTCAGACATTGATTAGTAACGATTTGAAGTTAATTCATTATTAAAAATATATTTTTATCATTTAAAAATCTTTTTGAAGTTGAAAATAAATCTCCCGATTACTAAAAATATTCTCCTGATTTTTGAGTGTCGTAGGTTGGCAAGTATGTAAATGCTAGCTAATTTCCATTCAAAAATCTTCTGTAAAGGCATTGTTCTTTGGGGAAATAGGCAGTGAACAGTGCCAAATTTATGAAATGGAGATGGGAGTGCATCTTTGAATTAAATTCCTCTCATCTTGATATTAAGGATGTTTACTGTTTTTATTTCAAGATTTGGGGGTCCCTTGGCATGCAAGCCACTCTGTTGTGACTCGCTGTATCATATAAATTTGCCTCTTACTTTGCAATTAACAAATGAATCCCTAAAACCACATTAAGATAATGCATTTTGTATTGAAATCATATACTATTAAAAGGGAGTAGTTTTGCATGGTCAGGGGTGTCTTTGCATAGATGTTAGTCCAAGTACTGCAATAATTTGTGAAAGCATTCATAGTAAACTAACAGTTTCGTGATTAGCATGTTATATCCAGCATCTGCTAAATGTATCATGCTAGCCTGTATCCAACATTGACTACTCAAGTTGCAGTGGCTAGCAATAGTATGTGTGATATACGAAATGGGCATCACACATTTAACTAGCGCACAAGAAAAAGCTCGCAGTATGAGTAAATTGTTTCCCCCCCTTAAAGTATAATTAAAAATAATTAGCAGCAGCATTCAGAAAAATAAGTAAATTAGGTTTTTATGTTTTTACATCTGAAAAGATCTTTTAATTCCACCATTGTGTTTCAAATATTAATAAGTGGTGTAGGTTTTTTTCTCTGTAGGATGACGTATAAAAGTCATAATAAATGACAATTACTGAATAAGACTGATTCAGAAAGCTATAATGAAAATGAATCGTATGAACATAGCACATGTAAGAAAAAGGCAATTTATCAATCACTTAAATCAATCTAAAAAAACTGTTAATGTTAGTGTACTAAATACCAATATGTCAAAATCATTAGTGGCATACTGATGGCTAGTTCCATCATTGTGTAAAGATTAAAGTGGAAATCATGAGACATAGTTAACCAAAAATGAAATACAATTTTTTAAAAATTTTAGGTAGCATTTAAACTTTGAGATTTTAAGATTTGCAAACATTTAATAATACGGTTTCTGAAAATTGGATTGAAAGTTTAGGGAATTTTGTATCACATTTACTAATTTGCAGCTATTTAGAATAGTAAAACATGCATTCAATTTTAGTAATACTAAGCCATATTTTAATTTTGAACAAAGGAAACTTTGCACAGCCTGGGAAGTCTCAGTTGAAAATTTAAGAAGACAGACTGATGTAAATAGTCCTGTTGCAGATATGAGCTTCAGGGATCCCTCCCTTAAACAGAAAGAAGCTGAGAAAAAAGTTATGATTCTATCAGATGAAATTTTTCTAAACACTTTTTTACAGAACTTCAGTTCTGTTGCAAGGGGTAGTGACTTCCAGTGTTCTTTTAGAGAGTCAACCAACCAAGGAGTATGGTTTTTGAAATGAATTCGTTTTGCAAATAATCATTGCTCAGTTGTTATAGTAAAAGAGGAAAAACATAATTCAGATGTTGCTGTTTCTTAAGAAAATAATAAAATTAAATCCTACTGGTATAGTTATTAGATATAACCTATATGAAAAATCTTGTGCTTGATTAGAATTAAAATGGCACCAAAACAAAGCATTGATGAATTGAATGACATGCTAGTATTAAATTATGAGCTGGCATTTCTAGGTCAAATTTTAAGTTCCAGTGTTATTCAAAACAAAACTTGCTTGAAATTTTGTAAATGCCTTTAATTAATATTTTTCAAATAACCAGTGTAACTGTTCTCTGTTTTTAAAATTTGTTTTCGATAAGTGGGTATGAATATTAAAAAGTGGACTATGTTAAAGAAATATAAAGGGACGAAATCATAATTTGAAAGAGATTTTCAATAGTTTAATGATGAAAGGACTTTAATATACCAATAATAAGATGGTTGATATTTTTCCTTTGAAGCCACATTATGTGTTTTGGGCATCATATTAACCCATTTTCGCATATTTCTTTGTTTGCACCTTTAGAGAATGATCAGGTACAGCAAAGAAACATTTTTAAATTTCAGATCAGAATCATTTAAAATCCCAGTGGATGGGAAAAACGGCCTATGTTATTTTTCTTCTTCTCTCTCTCTCTTTTTTTTCTTTGTAAATAAACTTTCAACAGTTTCCATAGTTTTATAGTGTCCATAGCTTTTAAAATGAGGGTTAAAAGGAATTGACACATGCTCTCTTATAATTATTCTAGTTAAATGTTGTGTTGATTCTTTTGAAGCAAGGTTTGATTCACAAATTTCAATAGATCTTAACTCACCTTAAGAACTAAATGAATTGTGTGGCACTAAGAAATGGAATGCCTGATCCAACAGATCACATTTGTGTTTAGCTTTTTCTTCCCTGTATTTAACAAAGGCTGCATAGCCATTTTGCTTTCGGTTCATATTTTAATTTCATGAGCTTGTTATTTCAACATAGTCTGTCTTCGTGAAAAATGTCTTTTTCGTGAAGAAACTGGGTAAATGATTATTAAATATCTTTCCAAATCCAAAGGTGTGATAACAACAAATTTTATATGTGCTCCTGCAACTTAATGCAAATACATGGACTGGAGTCCCAGCTAAAAACCTCCATATTAGTCAAGAGGTGGTAGTCCAGCCAAAAGTCACCAGGGAAGTGTAACCAATTCCATTGCCGAGCATCCGAGGTCCCAATCCCAGGTTACTTGGTCTTAAAATTCCCTGACCTCAGTTTCGAACCAGGCCTGAGGAGTCATCACTCTCTGTACACAGTGTTACTTGTGAGGCCTGACTATTTGCCTGGAAGTTTAATTGGCCATCAAAAAATGCTACCTGCTGGTATTACGAGGGAAGCCTGATGCCACAAAGGTCTTACAACAGGACTTACATCACCTCACCTTGTGGGCCACTCAAATTAACAAGGATAGGTGTGTGCCTGCGAACACCCACAGGTCACGGGGAACTGCCAAGCTCTTGATTTTATACCCCTGTGGGCCGAGACTGCTTAGGTACAGATCCTAGCCAATAGCTTCACAGGTTTTTCTGTGTCACCCCCCTGGGGATCTCAAGTTGTGGCAAAAGAAACTGATCAGATGAAAAAACATAATTGTGCATCCTATGACTGTCAAGATAATTATTGCAATAAGAAGAAACCAAACCAAATCAAACCAAACCAAACCCTAATGCTGAGGAAATATACTAAAACAAAAGAAAGTGCTAGATGGTATGGAAAAGTACCAGATAGTTAAAAACTTTTTCATTTTTAAGGGCAGTTTATACCAAAAAGTTACAGCTCATGAAAATTAATTTAAATGAATTATTTTTAGGATATGTGCCTTGCCATCAATTGATTAGAGGGACTAGGCTTGTCCTTAACAGTAATACTTTCAAATATATTTTTAGCTGTCTTTCAAAAGTATTAAAAAAGAACATCTTTGTATCATTTTTGAAACTGCATGCCATTTGAGTGTAGTCAGGTTTTTGCATGAATGGGTGGAGCTCATGTAGCGTCAACTGTACATAAGGAGGAACTAGCTCATTTTTACTTCTTCCCATAGCTGCTGTAGAAATGCTATTAACTACTCTTGGTAGGTCATAAGAAATTATATTAATTTTTTCGTGATTTTAAATGCAAAATTAACTTTTAGTGCTATATTCATCTATGAAAGTATTTTTGTAGTACTTGACAGAGTTCAAAATAAAATGCATTTATGCATAATTCCTAATTTATACTGTGGAGAAGGAAGCAGTATGAAAAAGCTGAACAGCTAGTCCTTGCACAACAGATCATTAAGAAGCATATGAAACAATCTCTGATGCCGTTTTATGATAATGGGCTCATCTGCTGTCAGTCTGACAACCCTATGTTCTCGATTACTTGTCTGTCATTTTTTGGGGGCATATTATGTTTTTAAAAAATGCAAAAATGATGAAAAAAGGTAGCTCAACATGTTTTCCATTTGTAGAAGCACGTGATTAATGATTCGTAAGCCAAGAAGTAATTTGTTTTGTTGGCACTGGGCTGTTTCTGAGCTGAATTACTTTTAATTAAGCCGCCAGATGGTATAGTAGTTAGGGGAGGCAACTTCAATATCAAAGGGCCCGGGTTTGAATCACGGAGAAGGCACAGTTGTAATTGTCCACCTCTTCATAGGAGGCAGTGGTGGCCACCTTTTACGCGCCTCCACAATAAAATGGCCACCACTTAGGAGTGGCCATTGTCGAATAGGCAAGTGCCCACCATTAGATTAAAAAAAAAAAGTTATTTTTCATGTTGTCTAAGTTTTCATAAATTTATCAGAGCATGTTAATTGTTAACGTATTCATTTGTCTTGAAATTTTATCATTTAGTATTTGTATTCAAAATGCATTAAACCTTCTCATGATCACCAAACTCATCTTCTGAAAGTGGCTAATATTTCTGAGAACATAAACACCAGTACTAAATTTGACCTCTCTTAAATGGCCACCACCACCATTGTCCGTGCATGGTCATCTCAGAGAAGATTTTTTTCCTCATACTTTGTGCCTTTTAATTAAAATCACACCATGCAATGGATAAGAGTATGCTTAAATTCTGTATGATCATTCACGTAAGGTGTTAAAAATTTGAAGGAACAATGAAGTCAGTTATTTTATTGATTGTTTGTACTGTTTTATGCAAAAACGAAGTTGATGCGAACTGCAAGTTGATGGTATTTTTAATGAACAGGAGCGGAACACTGTTATTCTTTAGAATCTCATTTTGTTCATGAATGTTTTCACCATTAAAGAATATATGATTGTTTTATGACATAAGCTTTAATAATTTTCTTTTTGGTTGCATTTTCAAGTTGTCTGTGTATATATCTGTATAAATATATGTGTATGTATGTGCACATTGTTAAGACATAGTTTTATTATAATTTGATATACACTCTTAGACAAAAAAAGATGTACCACGGTGCACCGAGAAGATATAAAGTAAATTGGACACAAATTGATATGTATGCAGGTTTCGATGGAAAATGCAAAATTTTACATTTTGGCTGCCAATGAATGAATGATTGTCGCTACAGCGCATCAGATTTGTGCAACTGGCAGGATCTTTAAGAGGAGAAATTACGATTCCAGATCATAAATTCTTCGCGAATTTCATTCCGTGTACTCTGGTAGACAGTAACTATGCCTCGCATACAGGAGCGCAAACTATATACGCAGATGTCATAATTTGAGAGGGGTCTTGTAGTTGGGCTCAAAGAAGCCGGTTGGTCTTATCGGCAAATAGCTCGACATTTGAGCAGGAGCGATGCCATTGTTAGACGATGTTGGCAGGAATGGGTGGACCATAGCCGCACATAGCGTCAAGAAGGAAGCGGTAGGCCTAAAGAAACGACAGAACGTGAAGACCGAGCAATCGTCAGACCAGCATTCACAGCCCCAGATGCATCATTATCCTCGATTGTACCTGCAACTAGTGCTTCAGTGACCGCAAGGACCATTCATAAATGGCTCACAGAAAGGGGGCTGAGGTCACGGTGGCCCTTGCACCGACTACCATTGACCTCTGCACAACATCAAACCCGTTTGCAGTGGTGTCGGGCTCATTCACACTGGGGTCGGGCTCATTCGCACTGGGATGTCGCTGACTGGAGTAGAATAGTCTTCAGGGATGAGTCCCGCTTTGAACTGAGCCCCGATGACCAGTGAAGGTGAGTCTGGAGACGCCCCGGACAGCGGTGTGATACCAACCTGACTGTCTTCCGGCAGATAGGCCGACAACCAGGAGTGATGGTCTGGGGTGCCATTTCATTTCATAGTAGGATCCCTTTGGTTGTCATCCGTCGTAACTTTACAGCACAGCAGTACGTTGACGAAGTTCTAAGGCCTGTTGTGTTGCCCTTCATGTCATGCCACCCTGGACTTGCATTTCAGCAAGATAATCCCCGCCTCCACACTGCACAGGTGTCTACTGCTTGCCTTAATGCTTGCCAAACATTACCTTGGCCAGCAAGGTCGTCGGATCTCTGTCCTGTTGAGCACGTTTGGAGCATTATGGGCAAGGCTCTCCAACCAGCTCGGGATGTTGACGATCTAATGCGCCAGTTGGACAGAATTTGGCACGATATCCCTCAGGAGGACATCCGCAACCTCTATCAGTCGATGCCAAGCCGAATAACTGCTTGCATAAGGGCCAGAGGTGGACAAACGCATTACTGACTTTTTCACTTTGTGAAGCTCTATCACTTCAATAAATCATCCAATTTTTCTCAAACTGTAATCATTTGTTTTTCTGTGCATGTACATCACTTCTGCCGATTTTCGTCCCATTCGGAAAACTCCTTGGTGTGTCGTTTTTTTGCCTAAGAGTGTATTTTAAATATTAATGCAGATTAGTTATGTTCTGTGGGCTTTTAAATAATTTTTTAGATTGGCTTTTTATTTTGTAGTAATGTTGTGTTATTAAGAGCAGTAAAAAATTTACTAGCTGAATTTTAAATGTTTGCAAAAAATGTAAAAGTAAATAATGAATTTTATTTCTATTGTATTTTAAATTGCTTAGTTAAAATTTTTGTGTGATAAAAAAATTTTTTTGATTGCTGCATAATCTTTTTAACACTGAAAATTGTCTTATTATTTAGGATGACATGCAGATAAGAATATTCAACTATAACACACTGGAGCGAGTTCACATATTTGAAGCACATTCAGATTACATCCGTTCAATAGTGATACATCCTACTCAACCTTTCATATTAACATCAAGTGGTAAGTGCTATGAATTTTAATTAATGATATCTTAAGGTAAAGAAAAGAGGAAGTTTTAGTTCACCTGAATACTAGCTAAATGCTTCACTGGAGAATGCAAAGAAGTCGGCTTTCATTTTGTGCTTTGTAATTTACACTGGTTATCGTTAATTAAGAAAAAATCATAAAAGTGACGAAAGAAGTTAGTTACATAAAGTTAAATGACAAGAAGTTATGTAAAGAATATAATGAAGCTGAACCATGGTATACAACTCATAATAAGGTGTAAAATTACATGAAAAGAATTACCAGACAATTATGGTGTTATGGAAATTAGCATATGTATAAAATGAACAAATCGGATGTGTGAGTTTGATATGGGAAAATTTCCTTCAATATCGACTTTGATCTTCCCTGGAAGCAGTACAGCACATAAGGTGATGCCATCAATTATATGGTCTATCAGTTACATAGTCATCGACACCCGTCATAGTGGTTTGCTATCCTTGGCTAAACCTTATAGATGCAGAATCTGTGGTTAGAAATTGTTGCCAGAGTCTATGAATCACAGAAGGACTCTTATTTAGCCATCTGATTACTTCTTTTTCCTGCCTCTTAATCTCCCAACAACTCACCACAGTTTTTTGGGCAAATGATGTCTGGAGGTCATTGATACGAATTGGCTATCCCAAATTTCTTATCTCATCATCACAATGAAATTGTGATGGCTTGGCTTGCTCTTAAACATGCAATTTTATGCTTCTAGGAGCTGATGTATTCTGATCGATGGATCAACTGCATATTTCAGTTCTACTCAACAACTTATTTGACTATATATTCAAATTTTATACAGATACGCCTATTTTTTTATGAGTTATATCGCTGTTTTTGTAATTTTTTACTCTGGAAACCAACGTATTAAGGTCATTAATAAATTTTCTATCATTAATTATTATGTAGTTATTTTACTTGTTCTATGAATAATGTGTCAAAAATGATCTGTCAGGAAAAACATTAATTACATTTTTATAACTAGAGATTGCAGCAATCTCTATATTACCCTTTTGGTCAGTGATCATTAACGTGATATTTTAGGGCTTTTTTATTTTTCCTTTTTAATAACTTTGTAGTATTTTATTTCGTACTGTTGCTAGGATAATTCTTGCTATGATGTGCCATAAAAATATAGTTAGATACTTCAGTAGTAATAAATATTTAATTAATGTACTTGTGAATTGTTTGAGTGCATGATTTAAAACTTGTAAGATAAATTTATGAATTATGTTACAGATGATATGTTGATAAAGCTGTGGAATTGGGACAAACAATTTACATGCACACAAGTTTTTGAAGGACATACTCATTATATCATGCAAATTGTTATCAACCCAAAGGATAATAATACATTTGCTAGTGCTTCTCTAGATCGCACTGTAAAGGTATTGTTTTACTTATTTAATATACGGACGAGTATATATCTAGTGTTGCGAATATTTTAAATATAAGTGATAATCATTTAAAATTTATCTGCATGTTTTATTAATTACATGTTGGTGTGAACTTCAAAGTATGATAAAAGTATTTTAACATTTAACGGGTATGGCAAGAGTCCCAGTGACCTTAACACCATGCTTTTATTAAAGATTTATTTACTTGGGAGATAGTGTATTTTGATACCTTAATCATTTTCATTGTAAATGTTGAGCATATCTCATTAAGTAAAATTGTGTCATTTCTGTGAATAACTGAATATAAATTTTAAAATGCATGAAGTGTAATTTTATCTGGGCTGATGCTACTAGTTATGCACAAATTTGTCTCCACACCAGGTAACGTTTAATGATTATTATTTTAGGTTTGGCAGCTTGGTTCAAGTGCACCAAATTTCACCTTAGAAGGCCATGAAAAAGGGGTGAATTGTGTCGATTATTATCATGGAGGGGATAAGCCTTATTTGATATCTGGTGCAGATGACAGATTAGTAAAAATATGGGATTATCAGGTAATTATTGAAATTTCAAATTATGTCCCAGTGTACTTAACAATTTGAAGACTTTGTGTTTTGCTACATTTAAGTGAAATTCAGATTTGAAGAAATGAAATACTTAAATTCGTTCAAATTAATACTTTTGCATATTTTTAACGTAATAAACTATTTTGGCATCAGTTTGTATGGGAGTTTAAAAATACAGGTGAAAAGTAAGTTTTTATTTTTTAACTGTAGATCTACTAACATGTGAAAATGTATGCTGCTTTTACTTGGTAGAAATAGTGTTCATTAATTGCTATATTAAAGAAATAAAAGGCGAGTTAAAATATGTAATATATTTAGCTCCAGTTGTTTTCTTACCTGAGAAAAACTAATATCATTCTGGTACAATATATCATGCATATTACATGCCTTTTATTCTTTAATCGTGGGGTTATTTAGAAAGCTAGACCTAATTGTGTATGATTTTTTCCTACATATTCATGTGGCTATGTTTCTTCGTTAATCAGATCAATTTGTCTGATAATTGTAAGTAATTTCAACTCTCTTGTTTGTGTTCACAATGGAGATCTTTAGAATGTGCAACAAAATGGAAAATTCTTCCAGTTCTGTGAGAATGATCATTCTTTAAAAAGTTATTTTTAGATTATTTCATTCTGTTCAGAAAATGAAATATCTAAATAATATATGTTGAATGGCAACCAAAAGAAAGTGTTAATGGCAAAAAATGTACTTATTTCTCCTTCATAGTGACGAATTCGATCAGTAAACTTGATAAAACAGTAGGGAAGAAATTAACACCTTTCTTTTCATAAACTGCTGTGGAATTTTCACAAATTTTTTGTTCTTTCAGCAATCAAAATATCACTAAAAGCCTCATATATAATAATGTGGGGATTGGAGAATGGATGTTAGGCAATGCAAAAGGAAGTGCATGGGGTTTACTTGCATGTTTTCAAAATTACGCAACAAATTTTTTGGATCACATCATAGATAAATGTAGTATGTTGAAGCATTCTGTTAAGCAGTCTCAACTGCAGTAACACCTTAAAACAATCAATTGGGAAATAATAACACAAAAAGCAATACCTTTATATATACCTAGAATTTATATTATCCTTAGTCATTAGTTTTTTTAAAAAAATTATTTTTAGTCTTAAAATTCCAAAATTTTGGCCAAAATCAGCAAAGAATCTCGAATTTTACTCATCTGACATTCATTTTGCATTCACTGCCATTTTGAGTGTTAATTAGCATTTTGGGGGAATATTTCTTGGTGACTAATTGACAAATATGTATTTGATGGGTTATGATTTGAATTCAATCCTACTTCTAATATAAACGGTGCAGTACTCGAATTTCTGGGCATGAGGTTCCACCTTTATTGAAACTGTAGCAACTGGTCATGAGATTTTTTTTTTTACTTGGTGTACCTTAGATTTATAAATTAAAATATTTTGCTTACTTTCTTTTTTTTAATAAAGTAAATATATAAATGAGTGCAAGTTTAAAAGCACAGAAACTAAAAGAAATAATTATAAAAATATAGCTTATAGAACCTATTTAAATACCTATAAAAATTAGAATATTTGGTCTTCATGACTTAATCAAAAAAGCTTTGTCACTCACATGGTTAAAGATTCATCTTATAATGTGCCAGTGCACCATACACGAGCAGAGGACTTTTTGCATCTGGTACAATCTCTGTGGATTGTAAATTCTGCTACCTGTTGCATCCCTAAATTCTAAAATTTTTGCTGTTCCTAAATTCTTATGCCAAGTGCCTGTGCTAAATTCTAAAAATTTTGCCATTTCTAAATTGCCTTGCTCAGTGCTTCACAGAATTCTAAAAATTTCTGCCACACTGTGTTGCCTGCTCTGACTATATGTGACTTTGTATTTATTCTCAGTACTCATTAGAAATAAAATTAGCACTTTATTCTCTACATTCTAAATGTATGCATTTTTTTAAAATTAACAGAAATCTTGAATTAAATATGAAAATTCTAAAATAAAGAGGAAACAGATGAAGGAGAAACTAGTGGGAACATTGGTTTGTTTATTGAAACAAATAAATTTAGAAAAATGCTAAAGACAAAAAATTGATATAAATTAGCTGAAATATCTGGAAAATTTTCAAATTAAAAAAGTCACATAAATATTTTATTGTGTGATCGTAGCTTGTGATGTATAATTATGATAATATTTTAGAATCAGTTTCATAGATTGTGTGTGTAATTATCTGTTATTTTAAACTGTAAAATGATTAGAATCTAGAGTGTGATTTTAATAATGCTTTTTAACGAATATTTTTTAAAATAAAGTTTTAATAATGACCATGTGAATCTATAATGAGTAAGGGTACCTAACTTAGAAGTTCTTTGTGTATTAAGGCAAGTTTTTGTCTTTTCTTACTTTAGATGCAAGATACAGCTCAAAAATGTAAAAAGTGATAGAAAACTTTATTCCTTACAGTTATTGCCTTAAAATAATATAAAACTTATCACCTCTGATGCTTCAACAGCATACTAGAACTTTACAATATATTAACTGGGTTAAAACTCAAGCAACTGTGCACAAAGCTACAATACTAACTGGGTTAGACAAATAAAGTTTATTTTATTTCAACAAACTTTCAACCATACTAATTGTTTTAACATCTGCTCTAATCAGCAGCCAAACTTCTGTTATGAATCATCTTGATTGATTTTACTTCTCATTTTAACCTATGCCTCTTGTCATAAAATCTCCATAAGCATCTGGACTGAGCGAGTACTTGATGAAAGGAGGCATAAAAGAATCTACATAAAAAGTTTACTGTTAGTAAAACTTAAATGTCACTAATCTTTTCCAAATATATGGGACTGTTATAAGTGGGAAATATAAAATGTCCCAAGGAATTTTGTAATGTAATGCTAATTATTTGATAAACTTTGTGAAGTTAATTTTATTCTTGAATTTGTCTAATAATTATGTTAAAGATTAGGTTATGTTTAATAATAATGCATCCCACAGATCTGTTACAAAAGTGAAGTTTGAGCTTAAGTAATTGATTTAATTTATTCATTTCGCATTTGTTGAAAGGGTGTTAGTTATTTTCAATGAGGGTCCTTGAAAGTATTTAATTTCCATGTGTATGGACATTGATACTGCTGTAATATCTGATAGACTTCTGAAAAAGAAGGCCTGCCTACTCTACCACAACTTCTCAACTGGAAAATATTGCAGCAGGATAACTCTTTATGTATACTAGAATATTTTAAGGCATTTATGGACATGGAAAAATGAGATTAATTTTATCATCACTCGTCTTCATTGGTTCTTGTCATGTTGAACTCAAATAAACACTACATGTTATTTCCTTTTAATGCTTTATGAATCAGTTTATTTTCAATATATTTACAGAATTGCCTCATTGAACTCTCTTCACACTCCTCTTCCCTGTCATACCTCTTCACTTTCTTGAATAATGTTATTTTGCATTTGATGCTTAATTATCTCCATAACCTGTTCTCTGACAAAGCTGTCATTTTTTGACTTTCGAACCAAAATTATTTTCCAACTTCTCTGAACTGCTTTTCCACAACAAATGCACTACTTCATCCTATCTCCAGATTGCAGATCATCTTCAAACTGTTTAATATTTTGTTTATTGCACTCGCTTCCATTCCGACACACAATTAGTAATTCCTAAACTTTTGATTTCCCACAGTTAATGAATCTGATATGATAATTTTTCTTAATCTGCCGAATGAACTTGTAAAAATGAACCCATCAAATTTTCGTTGGACGAACTTATTCTCTGCTCCCACTCTCCACTCAATGTCCAACCGAATATGCTTTCATACAGTACTAAACATTCAGTCAAACGATGCACTTCCCTTGTTAAAGTGCAGTTCAAATAATCATTCACAATTAAAACTTGCACTTCTGCTACATCACTTTCTCTGCTGTCGGATCTTCCCTTCGTTTGTATCAAATCTTCCCTTCGTATGATCTTTCTCAGGATGATCTTACTGTTGTACTGGAACATTTACAAGGGTCGTTCATTTCAATCCAGGACTTTTTTTCCTTTCCATTTTAAATGGGTGCATAGGCTGGAGGTTTTGTATGCAATAGAAGTAGGCGTCTGTGTCTTGTTACTGGTAGATGGCGCTCATTTCCCGCACTTCTGAATAAATCGTTATTCAAAGTGGCAGATTACATTGTAAACATCTACGTAGAACAGCATGTTGTGATGAAGTTTTTGGTGAACGAGGGCATGAAACCTGTTGAAATTCACAGAAGACTTCAGGCTTCTGTAAGGTGATGTTCTTTAAGGTCTTCTTCAGACTCAGTACGGTTATAAGACTCTCAGTCACAGTAAGACATTTGAATGGTGTAACCACTTCAAAGATGGCCGTATCTCTATTCCTGATGATTCCGGTTATCGTGATTCACAGCCAACGGTAGTCATTTCTGAGAATATTCAGTAAATGGAGCAGCTGCTTCTGGACAATCATCACACCTGTCATAAAATTGTTAAGGTGTGTAATTGGTCATATAATGTGGCGTGTATCTGTAGTACTTAAATAAGTGTTTAGAGGGGTGAGATTTAGAACAAAAATCACACATAATACTTTTAGACTGATGTATTAAGTGTCGCTGCTGAAGCCATTTTCTTTTTGAGGGAAATGAAATTTTTATTGTAATTGCCAGTATTTCTTTTGCTGTTTCTTGGAAATGTTTGTTGGTTAAGACCAAGATTTGAGGACTTTTCACTTGCTTCTTCTTTCTTTAGAAAATGACAATAACTATGATAATGTTGAGTCTGCCAGAATTTTGTTCTTTATTAAACTGTAATACTAAATCTTGTGGTATATGCTGATAAAAAAAATGAACAGCAGTAGACTACCGTAAGAATAGAAATTAATGTATGATACTTCTGAGCTTCTAGTTTGAACCATTATTTCATAATATAATTTTATTAAACTGAATATGTCACTCAAATGTTGTCCCAGAATAAGAGAACATTAATATGTGCACTTACTTTCTGTCTTTCTAAATCAGCCAGTTAAAATTTCAATATCCTTTTGTATAGTTTTACCCTCTTAATGATAATCTAGTTATACCTTTTATAGCTCATCGAGTTAGTAGCGATCTTAAATACTGAAGGGTATTGTTTTCATGAATGGCATCTTTATACTGAGCCCAAAATAAGCTAAACTTATATAAATCACTATTGAAGGATTCTGAAGTAATATGAGATAATTTTGTGTCATAATTAGTTTTGATTTCAGAAACTTGCAGGGTTGTTTCAGTTTTAACTGCGTTTGTAGTGTATTTAGTATCTTTCGATTTACATCTAATGATAGCTTCGCTCAATTCTAAGGAATGTCCCACTTCCAATTCTAATTCTTGCACAGTACTTTGTGCTTAAATAATTTTATAATATTTTAATAAACTAGCTTGTAACTCAGTTAACACTGCTAGCGATACCTGCAGCAGTTCTACATTTCAATTTTTATTTTGTAATTAGTCTTCTATTTTCTTAATTTTGTGACAATGGTTTGAACCAAGTATCTTAATTTTTCTGTTTCATTCATCTAGTGGAATAACATAATCGTAAAGATTCTCATTAACACACTCTGAAAAAGTTACACCATGCACTTCAAAACTGTGGTAAGGCATACTCTAAAGCAACTTACATATCCATTGTGATAAACTAACAAGTGTTTGAGAAATTTTATTTATTTTAAAACCTTTTGAAGAGACGGACATACACTCTCGGATTACTCTTTCTTGCATGTGTCAAGAAATGTATAGATCTGAAAGATGGTTGAAAACTTTACAAGTGCTGAAGTCAAAGATTATGGTAGATTTCTATCTTGAGAGTCGTCTAAAACTTTTATACTTTTATTTACTCCTATGAGTAAGTGCTAAATCTTAAAACATAATTTGTTTGAATTGAAAAAAAATATTACAAATTCAGTTAATATTAAATTGTGTGAGGTTAGTGATAATTATAAGCATACTTTTATGTTTATAGTTCTCATTCTTAATGCAATTTGGCATTCATATATTTTCTTTGTATTATTTTGGTATAATTTTATATAGAATAAAACCTGCATTCAAACTCTAGAGGGTCATGCTCTGAATATATCAGCTGTGACATTTCATCCTGAATTGCCCATTATAATGACTGGCTCAGAAGATGGTGAGTCAAGTTTGTTTTTGTGTTAATTAATATGTGTTGTGTATTAAAATGTATCCAATGGTGATATTTGTGATAATTGTAGGCAAAATAATTTTTTTAAAATAAGTTTTACCTTCATATTAATGTCAATCAGAAAATTTCCTTATGTGTATAAATTGACTAGCATGAAGGAAAATTTGATGAAGTTAAATTTGTATAGGGACTGTTCGAATTTGGCATGCCAACACCTATCGCCTTGAAAGTACATTAAATTACAGTTTGGAAAGAGTTTGGACTATTGCATGCTTGAAAGGATCAAACAGTGTAGCTTTTGGTTATGATGAAGGAAGTATTATAATCAAGGTCTGTACTTTTAAGTTTTTCCTACTTTTTTGCATTATATTGATTTTTATACTTTATTACCGCTATATTCAGTTACATGTATATAATAATCATCATAATTGACATGATAGCTTGGTCGTGAGGAGCCTGCTATGTCAATGGATAGTTCTGGAAAAATTATTTGGGCTAAACATTCTGAATTACAGCAAGCAAATCTCAAAGCTATGACAGATGCAGACATTAAAGATGGAGAAAGATTACCTTTGGTTGTTAAAGACATGGGAAGCTGTGAGATATACCCTCAAACTATATCTCATAATCCAAATGGGAGGTAATTATTAAAGCTGGTTGTGTATTCTTTTTCAAATATTAGCACTTTTTGAATGCCTTTTATTGACAATAAGTTTTTTTTTTTTTTTAAAGGTTTGTTGTTGTTTGTGGAGATGGAGAATATATCATTTATACTGCCATGGCTTTGAGAAATAAGAGCTTTGGCACTGCCCAAGAATTTGTGTGGGCATTGGATTCATCTGAATATGCAGTTAAGGAAAATGCAACTTCTATTAAAATATTCAAGAACTTCAAGGAAAAAAAAGTTTTCAAACCAGAATATGGAGCAGAAGGTGATTTTCAAATTTCTTTTGTGATTAAAAATCTTAAATTTATTTAGCATGAGAGAAAACTGGATTAATCAGTTTAATGCAAATGTTTGCTTCTGTGGATGTGTATAAACTGATGTTATATAGTTGTGTAGAAAAGTTTTTATATTTTGCATTCCATTTGCTAATAGCACTTATAAAATCATGAAGATATTGTAGTGTTATGAATTTTTGTGTATTTTAATACCGTAAAAATTAATATTTACAGTAAGAATGGGTTGTTTTTGACTTCCTCCCTTCAGCTGTATTGTATGTTTTGTCTGCTGATTTTTGAACATGAATTTAACCTTCTGACTGCAAGTACAAAATTCATAAAAACAGAGAATTTGATTCAAATGAAATTATAAATTGATGACGAAATAGCTTTTGCCAAGTTAATGTGCCACAGAATTTAAGTGCTGATGGGATAACAACATTCCTTTCATGTATTCAGGATAAATGGTGAACTGCTGTTTGCAGATCCCACAGTCAGAGGATTTATGAATAGATTTTCATAACCTTTCTTTTTTTAATTTACTGATAAATACTAATGTTCTATTTTTATAATTTAATGAAAATTTTTTTAATTGTTTTTTCTTGAACATACAAATATGACTCAAATCTGTTCAGAGGTGGTTAGATGTCTTTGATCTTTTAAAATTTATTTATTATTAAGAAATTCTGCAGTTTCAAAGTCTATTCCAAGTGTGAAATTTCAGTGATGTGCTGATGTAAAAATTCTGGTGTCAAAAAAGAAAGCTAGTAAATTCGGCAATACTTGAGATATTGAAAATGAAACATGTAAAGGAGCTATACTATTTTGTATAATACTTGTTGCAGAGCAGCATTATAAATTGTTAGATGCTGTACTTTTTTAATACTTATTTCAAAACAGTATAGTATATGATTGTCTCACATTAAAGCACATATTAGCAGCATCTTTCCATAAAGTGAATTAAACTGTCAATTAGATCCATAGGATTGTAGGACTGATACGCCTTCTTCTGTAGGACAGATATGAACTCAATTCTAAGGAAGGGCTTAGCTATTTGCTTGTCAGTATCCTAAGACTGCAACTGTAAAACAAATGTTTCTTTCTTGTAGAGGGAACTGACATAACATTATCACATTCATTTATTCTGCTTTTATAGATGGAGAATTTGTAAAAGTTGAGCAGTGTCCAATAAAATAGCTAACAACTGTAGGCCTATCTACAGTTTTTAATTGCTTATCCATTAGGATTTGTAGGCTTCATATTTTTTTGAGCATCTTACAAAATGCTCATGAAGTAATGCAAATAGTGGTACTATCTGTTGGAGCACTGGGATGTGACCATACTTTAGCAGCTATACAAAATGAATGCATAAGGTTCAATATGCAGGTTGGTCAATAAGTAATATTGCTATTATTTTTAGTGATGAAATTAATAAATCAGCTTGTCATTGATTCAATGAGTGTTTGTGTCCTGCATCAGGGTTCATTTGACTGTGTGCCATTAAACAAGGTTTTCAAGCTCATGCTATTGTAAGGGTCTTTCATTAGATGTTCAGATATAACTCAGATTCTTGAATAGTTACACCTCATTCAAATATAATTGTGCTGTATTTAACCTGTTAGTGATCAGTTATGATGGGCTTTGTATGGCTTCATGCTGAAGAGCTCTGTAATGCACAGTAATAGCAAAAGGATCAACCTGATATCAGATCAGCGTTACTGAGACAAGACTGTGATGAACTCTGAACGCTTGACAATATCATTCATGGCATCAGATAGCTCTGGCACAATACCACTGCAAACATATATTACTGTGATTCAATATTAGTGGCAGTCTGTGAATTATGGCTTCATCTACAAATATATCATGGCCAAGTTTGAAATAATTGTGGGTGTTTTTTAAACTACTCATATTTCTCCATACATCGCAAAAAATTATTTAACTTTAGGTTATCAGTTTGCTGCTTTATGATGCTGAATGTGTCATTATGATGTTAGTCTTCATAGTCCACTCCCAGTCAAATGATTAAAATATTCTTTTAACCATCAGGTTCAAATTTGGCCAACAGTGATATCATGTTGCAATACAAGCAGGCTAACAGGAAGTTCTTAGGTTATCAAGAAGGCATTTTCATTGTGAGGCAGACAAAGGCATTTCCTTACTCTTGGGGCAGTTTAAAATGATAGATTACAGATAGTTTTCCCACAATTTATCATGCTGCATTCAAAGATTTAGTCTAAAATTATTATATATGTGTACAACTTTTAATAAATTCTAAAAATTTTTGGATTGCACCTTGTAATGCGTAAAAAAAGTATTTAATGTTCTGTAAATAACACCAGAAAAGCATTCAGTGGCATTATTGTTATTAACAGTATATAAAGAATCTGTTGTTCATGTATGAACTTAGTTCCATCAATGTCCGAATGCTAAGAGCACTGAACAGTAGTACTTGATTCCAAGTTCAAATCAACAGTCTTCATGGGAGTTTTCATGGATTTCCCTATGCGTGCAATGAATATGAGCCAATTTAAATCCTTCACAAAGGTGTCAATAGACCAAATAATCTAAACAAATGATATTCAATCTTTTCATTGTTGTCAGTATTTTCTGTGCTTAAATTCATTCTTATTAGTATTTCCTGTGTGTTTTCTTTGTATGTTATATTTTCTATAAACTTTTCATTTGATATATTTCAGTGATATTCGGTGGCCATATGCTTGGGGTAAAATCAATTAGTGGACTTGCATTCTATGATTGGGAAAGTCTGGATTTGATACGTCGGATAGAGATACAACCAAAGCATGTACGTTAATTTAAAATGCAAATTGTGTGTTTTTCATAGAATATATGTTAATATGTTTATAATGTATTTTCAGTTACCTATGTATGTTTGGATTGGGGGTGGGGGTGTAATCTGTGCCTGTTTAAATTAATACTTTTAAATTCAGTTGGTTTTAGTGAAAGAAATGTTTGAAGTTCAATGAATAATATGTGTGATGTGATGCTTGAGTACTCTTTGTAATTGTTTTCTGCAATATATTTGATAATCTGTGTGCATGATTTATTACTATTTGACTTATGATAGATTGGGGGAGGGGCAGTTGGATGCAATGTTCTGTCTGGAATGCATATGTTAGGCTTTTAAGAGCAATACTAATAATGTTCATTAAGGGTATGTCAGTTTAGGACAGACTCTCAGTGTGAAAGTGGGGATTGATGTGTAGAGCAAGAGTGGATAGTCTGGAGATGATTGGTTATCGTGCAGAGACATAGCATTGCATCAAATAAACATTACCATTTAATGTTAGTGTCATTCCAATTGAATGGTAATGTGACTTGATGCAGTGTTCAAATGATAGCTGAATAATATTACTATTGAGTATTGGTATGATGGATTATAGTGTTATACTGCATTTCATTAGGTTTGGAAGTAGCCAACCAAAATGGGTATAACTAGTGTCAGAATAATTGTCAGATTATGCAACTCACTTGGTACAGAGAATGTTGCATTGTACCATATGGCTTAATGAAATGTGTGTGTTTTCACATGTTTTGAGCAGGTTGATGTATTTGTGTGTGCAAGAATTTTATTAAGCTGTAGATTCATCTTGATGCAATAAAGTGTTATGCAGGCTGGTGGTTTCTTTGTTATATTATATAGTATATTCTGTTAGAATCACTATTTCATTGGAATCTTTAATACTGACGTGCAGTGGTCATTACAGACAATTTGCATCCATTTATGTATCATGTTTCCTATGGTGATAGACTGTGTAAAACAGAATAATACAACTCCATTATGCATGGGTGATATAGAACTGGCTTCTTGACAGTGAAACCGTGCTGAGTGTATAAGAAACATACAGATCTCGCTAAAAGCTTTGTAGCATCCAATAAACATGGCTCTATGATTGCTATATAATGTGCCTGGTTTGATACATATTCATAAAAACTCCAGTATCATTTTTACTTACTGTCACATTAAATAGTCGCAGTTATTTGGGTGCACAGAGGGGCTGTATTTTATAAGTTAGGTGAAAATAAACTCATGTTCTCAGTATATGTTAAGAGTTAAGATTTCTGTAAAATTTGAGCTTTTGTGGGCAGTTTTATCTGCTTTGTCAACCTGAATCTAAATGGTTTTTATCACTTTTCATTTGACTGTTTGGTTAGTCTTCCTTGGGATTTAAATTTCTGTAGCTTACCTACATTATCTCTTGGGTAATCATGTAGTATGTGATCTGCTTTTATTTTTTATATGGCCCCAGTAAAATTGACTGTATGATTCTATTTCTTTCTGGAATATGAAAGCTAGTGAATGTTTTTCTTTTGCAAGGCTATTATTGAATTATCAAACTACTGAGATTTAAATCAGCTAATATGAAAAATAAGGGACATGCCTAATTTGATTTTAATGATTCATGATAAATAATGATTTTATTCTAGTCACTCTATTTTTTCTTATTTTGTAATTATTTTATTTTGACAACTTTATTTTTTGATAGCTAGGATTAATGTACTGTAACAGTAATATATAAGGTATATAATGTTTAATATGCACGATGCTGAGACTGTGATGCTGATTTTTTTTACACGATAACAGATCATTATGTGCGTGAGGAGAACAACAATAATATGTGTAATATATGTAATGTTTATTGTAAGAAATGTGGAGACTTGCACTATACTGAGTTTGTGTTCTCTGTCATTTTTTTAAGTGAAAACAGATCACTGCATACATTGGAATGACAACAGTAATGTATCATATAACATATGTATAAAAATGTGCATGTGGATTTGTGCAATTCTTCGATTTTTTTTAAAAAGCAAAAACGGATCTTTGTGTACTTGAAAAGGGAAACAGAAATGCATGTATATATGCAATGTGTTATATACGCAGTGCTGAGACTCCATGGGATACTGAGTTTGTGCAATTGTCTTCCTCTATTTCAGGTGAATATGGACCATTGTAAACATGGGGAGAAAAACAATAATACATATAAATTTTAGTAGTTTCATAATTAAATAATAATTTGATAAAATAAAAAATCCAATAGCTTTCAGAGTCGAACATGGAATAAATTGGTGACAAAAAGAATGATTAACACAATAGCTAATTTTAGTAGCACCACGTAAAAAATTAATAACTAAAAGTGGTAGATTGTGTACTACATGAATGCCATCTGTTCTTTGCTTTCATTGTTGTTTAAATGTTTGTATTGCCAATATTGAAGTGCAGCCAAATTATGTTGTGTCCTGGACATGAACTATGAACATTTTTGTCAAGCAAAAGTGCTATGAAAATATGTAACAAATCCACATAAGTAGTAAAATGTGGAAGGATACATAAAGTAATGACATAAAATGAATATGTGAAACCTAAATCCCTTTTACTTTAAGAAGTTATATCCTATAATAGTTTTTTCTTTTCCCAGTGGTGGGCCTTCACCTGACTTTGGCTTGGCCACTACTAAGGCCAGAAGTGGTGCTCACTTTACTATGGGGGTGCCTAATAGGTGGGCCACGTTTGCCTCCTATGAAGGATGGACAATTACAGGCATGCCTTCTCCGGAATTCGAACCCAGGCCCTTTGTATCGTAGCCAGCTCGCCTAACCACTATACCGTCTGGGCGGCCCTATGATAGTATAAGCATGGTATTTTCTTTCAGTGATACGTTTTTTTGGTACTTACTCAAACCCTAGACCTCTCGAATATACATCGAGTATGCTTCCAATTATACTACGAAAGTGTGCGGAAAAGGAGGAGAAAATAACTTCTAACGCTTTTTGGTAACATTGGGAGTTGTAGATAACTATTTTGCCGATGTATTGCTTTGCTTCATGAACACTTTTCCATGATGTTTTGACGGTTATACGTATAATCAGAAAATACCCAGGTTTTACATGTAGTGTACAAAAGAAGAAAAAGTAGTTTGGGTTAAGTTAGTAAAAGTGAGACGAAGATCCTATTAGTGTGTTGTGATATCAGACTTATGCATTATTGACACTAAATTCCACTGTTTGGTGGCAGTTTTTGTTGTAAAATATTGACGGAAAAATGCAGTTTCTTCCTTTGAATAATAGCCCAAACAAAAGCATACCCTTTTCTTGTTTAATAGCACCAAAGTAATGAAAACGTATGAACTGATTTATCTCCTTGCTATAAATTAATCGCCTTTCATAATTAATGAAATGTTGCAATTATATATATATGTACATATATTGAACCATATAAAGTCTCTGCAGTTTACATTTCTGAACAAAAATTTTCTGTATTAAAAATCAATTTTAATCAAGTACATAATGACCATTATTTATCTATGACCGTTTGCCATTTTTCAGATAGCTTCATAATTCCATCGGTGTGGAACATCTGTGGTCTATTGTAAAAAAACATGACCAAGTGATTTTCACTGGCGCTTCAGTCAGTCAGTTTTCTACCATCAAGAGAGTTTGGCTGAGAGCGAAACAAATGGTACCCAAACAATGCAAGGTCTGGGCTATATGGTGGATGCATCGAAACTTCTCTACCAAGTTCCGTCAATTTGTTCGGAGTCATCAAAGATGTGTGTGGCCGCATGCTGTCATGTTGGAACACAACTCGTTTTCTGTTAGCCAATTCTGGTGACTTCTATGTCTGGTTATGTTGAGTGTTTGGTAGTTCCGATCTCACCAAACACTTGACATAACCTTATTTGGTGACAATCCAGACTTTGAAGTCGTTTGTGGAGGGTCACCAGCCTTTGAGCATGATCGCTTGCGTTTGATATTCTTGTATTTCACCCATTTTTTCATCGCCTGTAATGATTCACTTGTTGTGTTTCAGCAGTATTTCACTGATGGTATTTTGGTTAATCAAATTTCTGTGCGTTAATTCATGTGGAACCCAAACATCGAGTGTCTTTTTGTAGTCTGCTCTTTTCAAATGATTCCAAACTGTCCTGTGGTTGATGTTTAGTGCCTCCGCTATTTCCTGACAGCATGCATGCTGGTCTTGTTCCACCACTTGCAGCATTTCTTCGACCTTTTTCAGTGACTCATTGACCAGAGCGACGTGCATCTTTGACATTGAAATTTCTGGAACGGAATCGAGCAAACCACTTTTGGGCCCTTCGTTCACTCACAGTATTCTCACCGTACACTTCACAAATTTTTCATCATGTTTTTGCAACGTTTTAACCTTTTTTATAGTAAAAAAAGCTTCACATAGCATATTTCTTCAAATATTTCATGCATTTTTTAGTCAGTATAACCTTTTACACAAGCAACGAATTAGAAAACTAGCTTCATAAACAGTGGAAGCTGAATGTCACCTTTTAAGCACATGTTCATTTGAGACAATCGGGTGAGTGTTGCCGGATATTATAAGTATCAACACCATCTAGTCACAAGAAACCGTGGAGACATTTAATATGTCCCAATATCTATAATTGCAAAACAGTGTTTTTAAAAAACAGTATAACCATGCCTAGTATTTCCGTGCATTAAGCTATTGAAAAATTATCAATAAAGCCATAAAGTAAGAAATTTGGAACCAATTTCTTTAAATTTTAATAATTTCGTGGATTTTTTTAATTGGGATATTACTTGTTTGAAGTATTTTGGTTTTAACATTTATTAAATTCTCTTTTGCATTTATAGAATTATTTGAAATTTCACTTATGAATTTCAATTTTTGGTCTTTTTGAAAAATTCGTTCTAAATGTCTTACTTTGTCTTATGTGTATATATTATGTGTGTGTAACATAAAATATATGTAAATCAGCTCTATAATTCAATTTAGCAATAGAATTTTAATTCCTCATTTTTAATTTGGGTATTTCTTCTCTATTCTAAAAATAGTTGTATCTTTCTGGAATGTGCCTCCTAGATTAATCTGTGCTACAGAGCTTGCTCATGATGTAGCTAATTTGGAATTCAAAGTAAAAATTTTGAGATTGAAACCTTTCTAACCTAAACCCAAACCTTCTCATGGTGACCTTCCATACTGGTTAAGTGTGCAACTTTAGCTTATATCTCTCTGCTGCTTGAACGCTGTTGGGCCATACTCTCTTCCTATCGTTACAGTATCAAAAGTGTAAATCTTCTGGAAATAGGCAAATTTGCTCTTCATTAGATTCAACATTTTGACATACTATGCAATCACGATTCTTACTTTTCAATATGCTATCTATGTACTTCGCCATCAGTACTCTGCACTTCTACATCTCAGTGTTCCTACATCAGTACTTCTCTAATTTTGTTTTCATAAAATTATCTCCATAGGGAAAGTCTTGAGACAACTTATTCATTGGAGGGGCTATGATTTAAAATACTCCTTTGATCCTCTGGTTTAAATTATAAGGACACATCCAATTTCTCCTATTTTTAAAATATGCACTATTACTCCGATGCCTAAATTGTTCTGGTTTTTCATAATAAAAAAAAAATTGACAGTATTTATGTAATTGTACAACCAACTTAGAAACTGCTAAATTTTCAATATATACTGAACTGTGGTAACCATGAATATACTAATTCTTCAGTTCAAGCAAACAACAGTACCATTTCTATTTCCATTCATTTTTGTTCTTTTTCAAATTCCAACAGTTTTTATAGTTAATTTTTATGCCATAGTTGAATTTTAAAAGGGTTTGCTTTTATTGGAAAAAAATTACACTAACATTTCCTCAGGAATTCAGCCACGAAATTGCTGAAGACTTTCAATTACTTTGATTCTATTATTAAAGCGTTTGCCATAAAAGAAAACCACTTATAAGTAGGTTTATTGCTCAATTTTCAGAATAAATATGCAAGTAGAGTGTAAAATGGGCATGTAATAATTGTTTTGGAATTATAAGGCATCATTTCTTTTTCTTCAGTGAAAAAATTCAGCAAACTTCACCAGATTAATTATGAAAATAAATCAGTCAGGTTTTATATAAAAGTGGTTTCCTAGTTGTCAAGCAATTAGATGTTTATAACAATTCAGTAAATACATTCATATTTTTTAATATTAACTTTTTTACAAACTGTCATGATTTCTAGTTGTCTGTTACCTGTATCTTTTTATTAAAATATTGTTACAGCTCTTGCTATAGAGTATTGTTGTAATAAAGGAATTTGTTTTTTTAAAAATGCTTTTCAGCTAGAAATTATAATTATTCATGTTATTAATATGGCACATGTTTAGAATTAAAATCTGATGTTCTATCATTTTGTGCCAATTACTAAGCTTCAAAAGTTCAGATTACATGTTAAGTCATGCATGTTAAATTTACAAGTATATGTATGGCATCGAATTTCATGTTTGAGGGCAAATTTTTTATGTGTAAAATGGAATCTTTGCGAGTTTTTATTGAGGTAGATGTCAGCATATATAAAGTAATATTTATTTATTTATTTTTTGTGCTTGATTGGGAACTTATGTTGTAAAAGACGTAAATATAATTTTATGTAGGTATATTGGTCAGAAAGTGGAGAGCTTGTGTGCATTGCTACTGAAGACTCATTCTACATTCTTAAATATAATGCTGAAGCTGTAAGTAAAGCAAAACATTTTAAGACAACTATTTCTGAAGATGGCATAGAGGAAGCCTTTGATGTGAGTAGCTTTTTATAAAATTTATAAATTGTTTTGGTACTCTAACCATGAATTCCTTGTCTTCATTCTGTGACTGCTTGCCTGCATTCACTACAGAAAGAACAAAACAGAGTTCTCTTTTATAAATAATTGCTGTATATGTAATTTTTATGTATATATGTAAACTTCATAAGATATTTTGCTAATATCCTCACTGACAGAACAGTAATTTAGCAAAATTGTGTAATTTGTAATTTAATGAAAGTAGCTTTAAATAGCTATCTTCCTCTCTAAACTAATTATACTTCTTTCTTCTGCATGTTTTGTATGTTAATTATCATTTGTTCTGTGTTATAACCTTATTATATGAAACATAAGTAAGTTAACATAACTTTCACTATAAAGCTTCTGTTATGCTTCATCTTTCGTGTGATAATACTAAAGTTTTGTAATTTTCCTTTTTATTAAACGTACACATTGAATAGCTTAGGGTCATAGAATGTTTTCTAAAACATGATTTCATTCATCTAAAAGTGTATTTTTTTATTTTCAACTAGCATAAGTTGTTCAGTTTTTACTTATGAGAATGATAGTTTTTATGTTCTAGAATACAGTAAATATACATTTTTAAACAAAGATTCTTCAGGACAAATTTTAAAGTAAAATTTTTAGCAAGAAATGTAAAATAATAGTTATATTTAGGCATTTCAAATAGTTATGATCAGTGAGGTCAGGGCTGCCGAGTTTTGTAATTTTCGCATCAGATTCATTAAGATGTGACCTAATTCTTGGAAATGTATTGAAGAAACATTTTAGCAGTATAACTAAATCCTGGTGGATAATAAAATGAGGGAGTGTCAGGAAATGGGTTTTTTAATTGTATGTCTTTGTGGCATGGAAACACTTAAAATACTGGTGTACCCAAACTCCTCTCGATAAGTTGCTGGTAGGGGCAGATGGGGTTAGGAGACATTTGAATCAGTCTCTCTCTGTCAAAATTGGGGTGGAGTTGAATACTACGGCTGGGCCCAACAGCTGATGTGTTAGAATCGCAGTTGACCAGCTAGCCTGTCATCTATGCAAAATTTGCTTGGCACAAATTCTAAGCATTAAGGAGAATGATTAAACAATCACATCAAAACTGCCTGAGCAAGGTGTGCATGAATGGCATTTCTAGACTGAAAATGGTGCCCAGAATCATCTTTTTTAGTATATTGATCTGAGTTGCCTTCAAAGTTTAAGGATGTTGTTGTGCACGTTTTCAGTAATGGTTTTAACCTATTACTATAAAATCTGCTAGTAACACCTTGTTATGGTTCCAAAAGACTAGCCAGAAGCTTATGCGCTTTAAGCTTTTTTGATATGTTCGACGAGTTTGTGTACATTTGCTGATTTGATTTTTCTTTCATCTGAACTTTCTCAAGGAAGTGAACCCACATTTCACCTTCTATTATGGTATTTTGAAAGAAACATTGTCATCTACATACTAGCACTACTGATACTGCAATGTTAGTTTGTTTTCTGCAGTTTTGTGTTCCTGTGTGAGAATTTGTTATTGACTTTGCTTAAAACTTGTGATAATCTAGCATCAAATCATTATCTCATAATATTGTTCATCCACTTTCAGCCTATAATGAGGCAGCTCTGATACTGTAAAGTGGCAGTCCTTGCAAATCATTTTCTCAGCTTGTATGAGTTACAATAAATGATCATTTTTGACTTTCATCATGCACATTTAGTTGCGTAGCTTTCAACTTGTTTTTATCTGGGCATTCATTCTGCAATGGATTTTGGATATGCTCTGTTCTTGGGACTTTAGAAAGTGCTTTAAGTACTTGTGAATCATGCATTTGTGCCACAGCACTGTGCAGCTTTAAGCACCATGTATTCATACTGGCAAATTGGAAGCTAAATTTTATATAGCCTATCGAAATATATGGATTAAATTATCAATCAAATAACTGATCTAAGCAAAACAATAATTGAGGCGAAATACTTATTGCAATTCCAGTTTCTTTCCATTTTAGCAGTCAAGAGATAATGTCATTGATTTTATGCATAATAAAGGTTATGTTATTTATTTTTTGTTTTGTGTGCAGATGTTATGCATAATATATGGTTTCATTGATATCTTAACTCCTTTCTCTTAGGTCCTTGGTATGCACTTAGAAAGTGTGAAAACTGGCCTTTGGATTGGTGATTGTTTTATATATACTAATTCGGTAAACCGGTTGAATTATTATGTAGGAGGTGAAATAGTTACAATAGCTCATTTAGATAGGTTTGTATATTTTGAAATAACATGTCCAAATAATTGTGCCATGTGTATTAATGTTAATAAAGTATATAAACTTTTTAAACTATTTTTCAGATGAGTGGCCCGTACTATCTCTCATATTTTGAATTATATGTGTACATAGTATATATACACATATATACATGCTGATGTATGAAGTTGATTTATAATGCACTAAAAATAAGTTATGCCTGATATTTTTCTAGAATATTTCTTCATTTCGTTTTTTTTTAATTGTGAAGGATTCAAAGTGAAAGCAGGTGAAAATGTCATGCAAGATATGTTTGGGAAAATGGTAGATGTTTAGAATTTACTCTCTGATATTGTGCTCAGAATGAAATTTGACAGTGGAAATGTGATTTTTAAGGGTGATTGTTATGATTTGATATTTGACCCTGTGGTTCCTATGAAGGAAGCTATGAACAAAGCCCTCTGCTTTTTCTGAATAGTTTACACAGTTCTGTATTGCCTTTAAGGGACATGCCATTCAGAGGAGGGTTGCTGACTGGTTTGGCTTTTTAAGGACCTTGACCTCAGCAGGCTAGAGAATTGGTTAGAGGAATTGAATAGTGGCTGTGAAGCCAGACCATGCTGCTTCGCTTTTGTGACAGAACTAACCATTAGCCTTCCTTAATAATGACATTGAATAGTAGCAGCAATAAAAATTAGTTGCTAGGCTTTGTAGAATGGCAGCTACCATCACAGCAACAGATGAATTTCTTATATATCAGCAGAAGCATTACAAAGCATTTGGATACTTTGATTGCATAGCATATGTACAACCGTGTAACAATAAATTTATCTGTACTTTTTCTGTGGGCTGGAGCTTCACCATAATGAAACCTGTGCCCATAATCTTACCTGTTGATTTTATTGTTTTTATGAGAAAATCTTTAAGGTTGGGTTTGTTTTTGAAATCTGTTGGATATCTTCCATTATCTTTTATACAGCAGAGGTGAAGAGAGTTTTTTATAGGAAAAGATAGAAAGTATGAGGAAAAATTTCGCAGTGAGAAAAGGAGTTGTAAAGAAATTATTGTTAAGTACTGTCAGTTGTAGTTAATTTATTTCATGGTCTCATGGTAAGTTCAGGAATTTTATTGTAGTACTTGTTTTTCTGTCATTTGTAGATTAAGAAGATTGAAAATATAATTCATCTGAGAATACTTCTAAAGAAAAAAAAAGTTTACAAATAAGTACAAAATTAGTCTGTTCCTTAATAGGGATTTTTTTGGATCATAATCAGTGTTTGCTTCTTTGATATAGAACTCATATGTCTCAGGTAAGGAAGAACACCAGTGCATTGATTTGAAAAACCATGAAGGTACAAATAAAATGAAATATTTCACTAATATTATATGTGAATTCTGTTTTCATCAGTTTTATTTTGAGGAGAAATATTTGGAACTAACTGAATTCGAAAAATACTGTCTTTAACAAAGGTAGAGCAAAATTTAGTAAACATCTTCCCCCCCCCCGAAGCTGAATGCTTTAGTCACTAAAAGCTTTCTGTATATATATCTCATCAAATAAACCTACCAGTTTTGATTTTAAAGTGCATTAGGCAGTGTTTATCCACCATGCTTTTTTTCCTGATAGCTCTTTTAAGCATCTAGAATATTTTCTGGGTTAGGATGTAGACAGCCTGTCTGTGTATCAAACCACTTTTACCTTTACTCCTGAATTAAGTGTTGCCTTATTGTGATTATTGCTTGATAATCGACACTCTAAGAAAGTGTATTTTTG
Source organism: Stegodyphus mimosarum (assembly GCA_000611955.2). Lineage (NCBI taxonomy): Eukaryota > Metazoa > Arthropoda > Arachnida > Araneae > Eresidae > Stegodyphus > Stegodyphus mimosarum. The sequence continues at coordinate 112,355 of KK117500.1, forward strand.
CAAAAGAATATTATTCTAAACAGGTTTTCATTCACCTAATCTGTGGGACTTCTCTCCTTGCTGTTGTAAATATGCAAATGGCATTTCCAGTGCACGCATTTTCATTTGCACTAACCCAGTAATTATAATAAATATGCATTTTAGAAAAAGTAATTTCAGTTTTTCCTATGCCCTGCATTTTCTTGCTTTGTTTTTCATGACCTATTTTTGAGAAAGAGTATTCGAGTATTTTTCACATTGAAGGTTCAAGACTAAATTAAATGAGTGGAATCCTATGGAAACATGACTCATAGAAAGATGAACACATGTGGTTGTGATTTCCAAAAGCTAAATGTTTTGCATCTCTTAATGTGTTAGTGTTCTTAGCAGCACCTGTAAGAACAAATGGTATTATTTCATCTGTAGTTTCTTTTACAGGTGAGTACTTTCGCCACAGGAAAAAAAAAGTGTGTGAACTCCACACAGAGGAAAAAAGTATGTTAACTCTGCATCACAATTAGGCATAGCATGACCAGCAAGCTTCAGAGCTTACTTGAAAATATGATTCATATTCCAAAGATCCCTGACAAAATTCTGTTTGCTAGTTAGCAGTTGAAGTGAGGCAATCCAGCAGAACAAACTGAGTTCTGCTGGAAAATTTGCAAAGAGCTCAAGCAGCCATACAATGCATAGCTGGGTATAATGTACAAATTGTATTGAAGAATTTCCAGCTCCCAAAGAGTGGTTTTTCACATATGCTAGTGAGCCTGTTTTTGGAAACAAGCACTAATAGTCTACTTAAACCCCAATACCCTTTACTGCATATCTCAAAGTTTTGGGTGACAATAAATGTTGAATTCATCACACAAGCATTTAGTCACTTCATACTTCATACTCTTCATCCAGTGACCTGCATAAAGCTCTAATTGAACTGCATTACCTCAAGATTTTTGATGGGAACAATCTGATTATCGTAAAAGATGCTAATTCTTAAAATCCAGTCTAGGGCAGTAGAACAAGAGATAACAGAGTGGCACAACATCTGCAGTTTATAGCTACAAAATGGCTTATTTTCTTGAATAACAGAATTTTCCCCAACATTCGTCACTACTAGGACAGTAGGCCATTCAGTTTATACTGCAATTTCTCTGGACATAGCTTTATGAACAAATGATTGCAAAGTAGTCAGCACCGAGACAAGTCAACATAAATGCATCACTTTTAGACTATTTTAAGAGGCAGAAATAATAGTTCATGATCTCTGATACAAAACAAAGCACCAAAAACAGGACATCTGAAAACTGTGTAGGTACAGGTTGCAGCATGAATCTCATTTCATTTTGTCTTCTAACACAAATTCATTAAATGCAGCTTATAAAAAATAGAAAGGTAGCAATAATTGCACCATCAAGGTAGAATGACAAAGAAGTAGGCAATGAGGAGTGCAAAATTTTAAACTTTAAAATGTACAAAATTTTCGAACAGCAGTTTTCATGGTAAAATGCTCCATGGAAAAAAAAAAAAAACTACACACTAAACACAGCAGCTTTCTCTGTGCCTACCTCAAGAGTGCAAAGAATAGAACAAAGTCTGGAACATCTCTTTTCCAAAGAGAGTGTCCTCAGCAGACAATGCACTACTGTCTCAAATTAGGAAAAGAAGCTGTAGCCATTACTAATGTTCTGTCTGGCTTCGGCAGGAAATCTCTTATGAGAGCCAAAGTTATGAAATTACTCAATACAAACAAGACTGTTAATTTCAGATGGCCTGGACGTAATTGAACTGCTTAGAACTATCCTACAAGTTTCATACATTTTTCTCAATAATTTTTAGGAGTTGGCTGTTTTCAAAGCTTCTTGAAAGATCTTGAAGTTTTTTTTCTTCAGAGGAGTACTTAGACAGTGGCTTCTACTGCATACTGACTGTTATGTCTACTTTCCTTACTGTGAAAAATCTTTAAAAAAAATAGCTCTGTGTAGGCTGTTCTGAGGATACCTTCCTCAATATATACAGTTATGGATTCATAGGGGGTATTTGTGACTATAGTATAGGACCTTAGTAACATCAAAGATATTTATATGAGGCACCTCGAAGCAGCAGTATATGTGGCGATTATAGCAATAAAGGGTGCATATGACATTAAATGGTGATCTGACATCATATTATCCTGTGATTACTTGGATTGAGCTCCTACATTATTAATCTCCAACTACTTTTATAATGGAACACTAAACATCACCATTGATAGTAAAATTTTTAACCATGGTACCAACAGAGTTTGCTTACACTGATCATGTGTAAGCCCAATCCTATCAAATGTAATTAAACTCAACACTGCAAAAAATAAGGAAATTGTCCTGGACATGCAAGTATGCTGAGAACTTCCTAGTGGTCTGTTACAAACACCAGAGGCATACTGGAAAAGAATATAGATATAACAGTAGCTCATCTTGTGGATTGTCACCATCATAGCTATTATGCTTTGTAAATCTGTGTGTCTGTATGCAGTCCCAGCCTCAGAATTAGCAGTCAGTAGAAATATCAAAGTATCCAGAAATTATCTAGTTACTACCTAGTAACTCTGAAACTTGGGAAACTTTGTCAGAACATTTAAAGGTGTCCTACAACGCAGCTGTGGGTTGCAGAGTATCCACAGCTGGTTCACCTCCTTTAAATCTCTACAAATATAGAACTTGGAGAGGAAGACTATCCTGGTACTTACTTGAGCATACAGGATTACATCCATAAAAGCCATTCCTAAATTTAACTGGTTTGAAACCACATACCTGGTCATACTCAAAGATCAGTAACTAATGCACTGGACATCCACAAGGCTGCAGAGATGTGTTACAATAGAATTATAAGCAGAATGCTGAAAAACTAGGTCTCTTTTCCCATAGCCATCCACCATTGTACAATTATGTGAACTTTGCTTATTCTTCCACTAGTTAAGTCACTGAAGTCAACATCTATACAGATTTATTTTTAAGGCAAACAGTGGGACAACTAACCACTTCAGCATAACAGAAGACGGGATTATTTTCAGGAAATTCATCAATCTCATGCAAGTTATTTTAGCGTTCCAAATTGAATTGTGTATTATTAAAATTGCAGTTAGGCTGGTTGTTGACAATCTTCTGCAATCTGTATAGATAGCCAGTCATGTTTACTAGCCATCAGTGGAGGTGCATCAGATATTCTTAGATTTAATTTTAGTAACTTTATTCTTCCATTTCAAAGGAATGATCGTGCTTCATTAATTAAGATATACGTTAAGCCACAAAAGCAATAAAACTGCTATCAATTTTTCTTAAGTGGCTACAATGCATGCAAGCATACTTTAAGTTTACATTTCTAACCCAACGACTTCCCATAAACATAGCATATATAAAACCACAGGAAGTATTATGGCAGGATGCACAGGAGACTGAAGAGACATATGTGACCATTTCTTAAAGGTTTGCTTTCAACTTTAATTCCAGGGATATTCATCTGACTACATTATATGTCGCACACTGCCCTATTGTACTGTGTCTACACAATTATAGATGTAAGTTAATTTGTCATTATATATATGATCAAGAACACACATTATTGCATAATTTCTGTTAATGCAAGTTGTTCCTATGCCTAAGCCCATGGATGCTCATGTCCAGGCCTTCAAGCATATGTTGATAGGCAGTGAGCAGTCTACAAAAGGTTCTAAAATAGTCGAGTACATATGTCTTTGGTCATAAGATTATGCTCATATTATCTTCTTTTCACAGTTTGCTTAAAATCATGGACATATTAATTAAAAAATTATAAGGTTTACTTGTGTATATCTAAACCAGTGAGTTTTGTGTGTATGCATTTGTATACAATATCTTGTTAGTTTAAACTGTGAATATGTATTAATTAAACAGACTCGTATCCATGAATATCATAGGTTGTGTATAGCCTAGTTTTGTGGTAAGGTGCTTATCTACTGTATCATGGTGGCTTAATATGTTTACTAAAATTTCAGGTCTTTCTGGATCATTCACACACCCACAAAAAGTATTCATGATACAATGCAGTGTCACTAAAACAATTATGTAGCAAATTACCACATGGCCCAAATGTATTTGTAGCAATGCAAGTATGCATGCATGCACAGCAGACCTTTCCAAATTTGAGTCATTTTTCCCTATTATTGTTTTTGCCCCGAGTACATTTTTTCTTTGTGTAATGAGTTATAATGAGACCACAAAGTTTGCTGGATAATAAAAAAGGAGTTGAATTTCTTCAAAAATTTCACAGATTACTTATTTAATGATCAGATTTTGTGGAAATGCAGTGTGAAAAATCGCAAGCAAGTCTTAGAATAAGGAATGCTGAATTTATGCAATCTCTGGTGTTTTTCAAATGAAAAGAGATTACTATATATATGGGGAGAACAACAACATACTCAATATTTATCATATTGACTAGCAATCATAAGCTAAATATCTACTTGTTTGAGTGCAGTCTATGTAATAATCAGTTTTCTTTTAATATGTATGGCCTATTTTATATAGCTTACCACAGTATTATGCTTAAAATTGTTGCTTGCTGCATACTGTAACTAGCATCTGTATTTCTTTGTGAGTTCTAATATGCTTATACCAATCTAACATTTCTAGCAATTTATCATAATAATTGGTTAATTGTCTGGTTGACTGTACTGTGCTATATGTAGTTTAATTTCTGTTTTGTGTGTATTAGTTTCCATAGTTCACCACTGTAGCTCACTTTAATTTTTGAATATTTAAACTTATTGTTTGTTTGGTTCTCTATAGCATTTAATTTAATCTTTGTGTTGTATTACTTAGATCTCATACGTTTCAATGCAGCCTGTAATTTATTCCTCCAGTGGGATAAGGCTGCAAGCTACTTTGGCAGGTTAACTGTCTCACCAGGGATGTTAAGTAAATCCCTTCAATGATGGCATTCAAATGTTTTGCACAGGCTTAATACTGGAGGAAAGCAGAACTTGATTCCTATAGGTTATAAGGGCTGAATTTGAAAATGTGTATGTGAATGGATCATGGAAACATGGAATTTAGTTTCAAAGATAATGACTTATGAAAGAGTTTTAAGATGATAAATATCCTGCAATACACATTGTTTTGACCTTATTTAATCTGGTAATATGCTGAAATTAGGCCGAGAGTACGTTAAAAAAATTAGGAATTCATGAATATTTTGATATAATATTGCAAACAGAATAGTTAATTATGTAATTTAATTATCTGATTATTGTAGCTTTCAGATCTGTCTCTAATTTAGTTTCCTTTTCAATTTTGGGAGTACTCGCACCTAATACAAATTGAACCTTTTCTTGCAGTTTACTCAGAAAATTTCAGATGGTTTGTTTTAAATATGTATGTTGAATTAAAACAAATATTAAGCCTGTCCTTATAAGATCAAGCCTTCATTTGTTAGTTGTGGTAGCCTGAAAGAATTAAGATTAGTATAGTCTTTGAAAAAGAATATTTTTTTCCCTGTTGTGATTTTTGATTGGTCGAAAGGGGTCTATCCCTTGAAAAAGTAAAATATATGAAGAAATATTTTGTTATTACTAATAAAAATTCCTGATAATATTCTTCTCACAAGGTATTATAATGTATGTGTTGCTACATGCAATTATTCATAACTTAGTCCTCATTTTTTTTCTTTAGAGTTATGTACTTACTTGGTTACATACCGAAAGACAGCAGATTATATCTTGGTGATAAAGAATTAAATGTTGTATCTTACTCTCTTCTCCTTCCTGTTTTGGAATATCAGACTGCGGTTATGAGAGGGGATTTTGAAACAGCACATAGTGTTCTACCTTCAGTTCCGTATGAACAGCGAACTCGGGTTGCTCACTTTTTGGAAAAGCAGGTAAAAATAATTAAATTTACTTAATGAATGAAATTTTAATAATTTAAAAAAATAAGCATATTATTGAATAATACTTGTAAATGTGTATATGAAATGCTCTGATGTTATGCACATGATGTCTGTAGAGTTGAATTTGAAATGATTGGCAATATTGCTTTCAAATTGAATCTGGTATCTGCAGAATATTTTAGATTTTATGTTTTTAAGGGTTTCAAATCTCAAGCATTAGTTGTGTCAACTGATCCGGATCATAAATTTGAACTAGCTCTCCAGCTTGGAAATCTGAAAGTGGCATACGTGCTTGCAAAAGATGCTATGGTAAGTAGGTTTAGCCTTAATATTTTCAATTTTTGTTGCTATGTTTTCTTTAATAAGTGGTACAAAGCTCACCTGTTCAAAATATTTAGCATCAGAATGGAGAAGTTAAATAATTTTGTTCTAATATGGCAGCCTTTGTTATATACCAAATGCATATGCTTTAACTTCCAAAATGTTTGCAAGCACTTGCTGCATATCACTTGAGAATCCTGCATTGTTAAAAATCATAGGAGTTCTTGAGAGAGAATTTTCTTTCTTACTAATCAAGGTACAGTGCAAAATATTTATGCACAAAAATCCTACAGTGCAAAATATTTGCAATTTATTAACATATTATCATAAGCCTACTTCTTTGTTTAATTCAGAAGTGAATGGGGAGGATTCTCTCTTCTTTCTCTTTTAAAACTGAAGACTATTCAAGATAAACGAGATGGCTGTCTTAGTAATGCATACAGTTACATAAATATAATTTAAATAGAGAATTACGTGCAGTAAGATATTTTTAATATTGTTTCATGCTATGTGCTAATTTGTACACGAGGAACTCATTCTTTCAGTTCCATGAGAGTTTACTTCATATGTTTTAGTGACACTTAAAAAAATTTTTAATAAATGGCGTACCACTGCTAAGTGTTACTGAGAGTCTTTTAGATGACATAACTCAAATTTTCTATGGAATCATTGCATAAGCAATAAAACATTGGTAAGAGTCTTGCATGAATTTTTGTGCTTATGGTTCAAATGGTTGTGGAAAAACAGTACTAGGTGGCTGTATTTTATTATGTTGCAATTTGTTCTTACTTGATGCTGATCTTGTAACTTGCAAACCATTTACTTCTTTAATTTTGAAAATAGTTTGGAACACGTTATACCACAGGTAATTTAACCGGTGTGGTGACGAAAGCATATGAAAAATAAATTTTGTGGTTGCATACACAGAGAAAAGTAATGAAACTTTTTTTATTGCATTTACCTAGAAAATACTAATTTTATTCATTTATTTATTTATTTTTTGCATTGCATTCTGTATTTCGGGGTTATTCTCATTTGCAATTCAGGCTAAAAATGATGACATATCATAACACATTTCATGTAACACTTATATGGTCATTATGTTATGAAAAGCGTTTCTATTAACATTTCAATGCAAAACTGAAACAGAAGGCTTAATTTCTGTTTGATCATCAAATAATTGAAAAACGCTTTATTAAATGAATGACTATGCAGGATTTTTCTCTGAATAAAACTTAAAAAAAAATAATTCAATCAGAAAATAAATCTATGTATGTTGATGCACATTTCTTATTTGTAATACATTGAATATTTGGTTTTTATTTCATTCTATGCATAATGCAGTGCCTTTGCAATTTTTTCTGACTTTTCTTATTTGAAATAAATTGTGAGTTATTTGCCAGAGTTTTACATTTGAAAATTGAAAGGGTTATTTACCAGAGACACTACAGATAAAGAATTCTTTTATATATAGATATAGATGAAAATAAATCGAGATGCACAGCATTCCACAACCATGAACAATGTAACTCTGACCACAGATTGCTGTAAATGTTACTTTTCATTACTTTGGTGTAGTTCGGTAATTTTTATTCAAAAATGATGATTAATAACTTTATATGCACATACACCTATCATTACATTTATATTTTACATTTTAATAAAGTATTCACCCTGAAAAACCTGAAAGTGGAATTTTATTTCTTTTGTTCCCATGGAAATCACTTTAAAGAGCAGTTTCAAAGCAATAGGTCACTTTAGAGATTTCCTGAAAAAATACTCTGTTTCTGCAGCAGTTTTACTGTAATTTCTTCCATTGGAGCTAAATCCATAAACACAGGTTTTAAAATTCAGTTCAAGGCAAATATCATGATTGGTCTTTAAAAACCATTGGAAGTGGAAATAAAAAGAATACAAATGAAAATGAAGTAAAGCAAACAGAGTACATTGAAATTGGTGACCACTGTATGTTAAAAACTGAAAAATTATGCACATGATTGACATAGTTTGGTACATTCTGAAAGTTTGATGACTTCTAAGGGAGTTGTGCTAATACATAAGCACCCTATATACACTTTATACAAAATATGCATGTTTTCTAAGAAGGAAAAGGGCAGGAGACTCATGTTGATATTTTATAGCAAGCTGTAGCTATCAATCTTTTTTTTTTTTTTTGTTGATTTTTTTTAACATTTATGTTGCCAAATTCTAAGCTATTTAGCTTTTTGCACTAAGTAGTTTATTTATGCCTGATTCATTATCAAATTCTATAATTATTTATTTCTTATACAAGGCAACTTACCATTTCTTTCTTTAATTTATGTTATCTTATGGCAGCACTTTTTCTGCTCATATCCTCATTTTCCCCTTTCTTAGATAATTCTTATTCCATTTGGCCCTGTGCCAGCTGTCTACATAACCCTCTGGCCTAGGATAGCCACGAAATGTACTCTGGTCATCAAAATTTAAGGCTAATAAAAAAAATATTCCCACAAAGTTACTGTTGCAATCAATGCTCAGTGCTGTAATTATGTTAATTAAATACAGTTGAACACAAAATTGAACATTTGCACGTTTGTTAACACTGGAAATATGCGAATTTGGTGATTGATGGTTTGGTGCGGAATAGAGTCATATTGGAATTCTGGTCTGTAGTTTGTGTTTAAAATGACTGTGACTTCTAAGAGTGATCAGTATTCTCTACTTATGGCTCAAAGGCATCATTTAAGTGAAGCTCAAAAGTGGCAAATAATTGGTAGAACTGAGAGAGGTCAAATACAAATAGAGGTTGCCCAAGATTTGAATAGCCCTCAAAGTGTCATGTCAAGAGTTTGGAGCTGCTTTTTAAGCACTAGATCAGTCAAGGGTGACCAAGACCAAGAAGTGCATCAGAAGACTATTTTCGGCTCAAAGTAACCATGAAGTGACTACAAAAGATTTGGTTTTAGACCTTTACGCTGCCGCAGCAACTTGAATTAGCCATTCTGTTGCTGCATAAAGGCTTAACGAGGTTGGACTCTATGTGAAAAAACCAATGGTTAGTATCCTACTCGCTCCAGCTTCCAGAGGGGCCCATTTAAACTGATGCAGCGAAAGTTGAAACATCAAATAGTTGAAAAGTTGAAATGAAAATTGAAATTATTGTTTTTGAAAATTCAGTCACAGTAACAAGTAACATTAAAATTATTTATTTTGCTTAAAGTATTACACTGCTCGACATTGAAAATGCAACACCAAGCAGAAGTGGTCAGAAAGTGATGAAATTTGGAAAAAAGACAGAGACAACAAGCAGCAATAAGTGATCTTTATTTCAAAATGATAGAATACAGAGCAAGAGTGGCGTCAGCTCAGTAGGATGTAGGACCACCATTGACAGCGATGCACGAAGAAACATGTCTAGTCATAGAGTCAATAAGAGTGCGGATGGTGTCCTGAGGGATGGCTCTCCATTCCCTTTCAACCATTTGCCACAGTTCGTCTTCTGAACAAGGCAGAGTCTGCAAATGGCGTCCAATTGTATCTCACACATGTTCGATTGGTGACAGGTCAGGAGAGTACGGTGGCCAAGGAAGCATCTGTACACCTTGCAGAGCATGTTGGCAGATGCGAGCACTGTGTGGTCGGGCGTTATCCTGCTGAACTGCTGAAAAATTGCATTAGACATTGTACATCGTGGTACAAGTGACTTGCGGGACCGCCACAGCTTCTCGGCGGATGCGTCGATCCACGCGTGCTGACGTCACTCTGGCTGCCCTGCACCCCTCCTTCTTCCCACATTCTTTGATAATTTGTCTGGCAGAAATAACGACACGAATATTTCCCATTCTGCACATTCCTTCCCTTATATCTTACTTCATGTGCATCGGAGAGCTGCACATTTCACATCATTCGCATAACTCAGTGGCGTGCGTCTACTCCAAAATTTGCATAAATTTCTGACCACTCCTTCTTGGTGTTGCATTTTCAGTGTCGAGCAATGCGTTCAATATGTTTTGAAATCTACTTTAGTACTTAATTCATGTCTGTTGATCATGAGTCTTCTTGGTTTCTTAGTTTCTCTTGGTCGTCAAATATAATATTATGGAGATCTAAAATTTTAGCTGATGCTTCTTTAGTTTGGAAACAGTAACTGGCAATGTTAAAAATATTCTTATTGCACTTTCCAAATTTGAATTGCATTGACCTCTTCATGAATTCTTTAATTGCTAAGTTCTTTAACCCTCCGAGCATTACGGGTTTAGCCCTGAAATTTCAAAGTTCCTCAAAATGTCATGAATAAATGGTATATTCTTGATTATAATTATAAAATGTCTCTCTCATTTTGTACCTTGATTCCTTTTCTTTCAACATACAGTCAAACCGAAATTGGATACATTAAAAACTAGCAGAAATTTTCATGTGTAATGAATATAGAACGCAGCCTTCTAGACGGAATTTTCCGGCCATAACGCTGAGAGGGTTAAATTAATTTTGATCATTAATTTTATTTTATCCTTGAAAGATATACGTAAATCGGCCTCACCATACTGGTATCAAACCGTAAATTTTCATATCAGAAAATAATGTTCACCGTAAAAATAAACCTCAGCACATCTAAGAATAAACTAATTTCTTTAAGTTGGATTGACTATATAATGTAAAATTTCTTTTAACACATTCACAGAATTAATGATGACAAAGATATGCATCAAAGAAACTTGTCTGCAACTGTTAAAATATTTAGGGATGAAGGCAATGTGATAAATCAGTTAACTATTATTTTTGTTGTATATTACATAAGCACTATTTTAAGTTGAACATAAACTGAGAGGTGCCAGGCTGACTGAGAAGACAGCTAAATCAGATAAATAGTAGAAACCAGATAGTTGGTCTTGAAGTAAAAAACACACACAGTAAGGACTGTAAACTATTGTAAATAATGTTAAAAGTTCTGTTGAAAAATAGTTTTTCACCATGTATTTCGAAGTTAAAAGTTACAGGTACTTCTTTTTGGAATGAATTTCCAATTTTTCATAGATAATTTAGCACCCTTCTTTGTTACTCAGCTGCGGTGAGTACCTCATTTGCACTTACTCTTATCATAATAAGTAGTATCTGCTAATCTGGTGATATATTGTGTGTCTGGGTGCATATGATTTGCGTAGAACTAAATATCTTATTTATACATCGTGTCATTCTGTATTTTCTTTCCTTGCAGTCTGAGCAAAAATGGAAGCAGCTGGCAGAGCTGGCAATGTCCAAATGCGAATTTCAACTAGCTGAGGAATGTTTACATTATGCTAAAGATTATGGTGGACTATTATTGCTTGCTACATCATCAGGAAATGCAAGCATGGTTGAAAAGTTAGGACAGAGTGCAGAATTGAGTGGAATCAACAATGTTGCTTTCATATCATATTTCTTACTTGGAAAGTAAGTTTCATTAAATCTTTCTAAGTATTGATATACATTTCAAGTGAATGTTACTTCTTTCTGATTATTCATAGCATGAAGTTTGTGTGTGTATTAGATGGTATTTTATTTTGTGATTTAGTCTCTGGTCTGAAATTTGTAACCTAATTGCGAGTTCTGCAGTGTACTTTTAAACTGTCATAATATCTTCGTTTTAAAACAATATCAAATACCTGTAGTGTATTTATTTAGAACCCTACATAATTCATTCTTCTTTCATGCAATTGCCCCATTAGCAGCCACTCAGCTGAATGCTATTAGTTCATGCCAGGTTCAAATCCAGGTGAATGAGCTGGCTGCATGGTTGGTTTTTCCTGCATTTAATAAGAACACAAACGAGTTTCTCTTTGAAACTTCTCAATGATGGCATCCCTCTCCTTTGCATAATAACACTCTTGTGCAAAGTTCAAATAACCAACAGACCAACCAAATCTGAATTGCAATAATTCTAAATAGAAATTATTCCTTGTTATTGTGCTTTGTAGGAATTTTTCCCCTTCAAATTCTGCATTGTGATAAAAAAAGTAAATTCCATCTGGAGTATTATAACTTGTTAGAGATAAATGCTTATCATTAAATCCATTTGTGACTTATTTTTATATTGCTTAAATTATTTTGCATTAGTTTCAGAAGCGTAAATTGTTGTAGATATTTTGTTTTATAAATAAATTTTACTGACAATACAGTCAAATACCGGAATTCCGCCGACCTGAAATCCGTATTTCCTCTCAAAATATAAATATTCAATTTATCGGTTCCAGAAACTGCAACATGGAGAATGAAATACCGAAGAAATAATATTTATTCAATAATGACATCACAATTACCAAATAATAATGATTCTGTGTTAGTGGCAGAAGAAAATCTTAGCCCAGAAGAGGTTTTTATATGGATTATGTGTTTCCGATGAGCTAACACTGGCACATCAGATGACAGATGATGAAATCATTGGCTCTGTTTTAAACTCGCCACAGTAATAAAATGATTCCGACACAGATAGTGAATTTCATAAGAGTGAGAAAATATCGTATATTGAGGGTGTGGAACATGGTGAAAAATGCCTAAAATATTTAGAATAACAGCGCTGTGTCACAGACCAAGAGATTGTGAATCTATAGAATTTACAAAAAAAAAAAAAAATCTAGAACACCTTAAAGTTTTAAAACAAACCTCTATCAGGAAAATGTTTGAAACATGTAAAAAAATGAAATATTTTATACTTTATCCCTCATTTTTACAAGTCTTTATTGTATATGTCCTTAATACTTTAAAATATTCCTGTAATCACTAATATGAATGAATAATATATATAATAATTTAACGCATATTATAAGTTAATGTAATAATGTATCTTATTGTATATAATAATTTAATTAAATGTATTTAATATGTCTTATTTATTTTGAACTTTTAGTCTGAATGTTATGATTTATCTTTTCTGTTCTGAAATCTGCAAAATCCTAAAACCCGCACAACCTCTGGTTCCAAGCATTGCGGATTTTTGGACTCCTACTGTACTAAATTTTGTTCCTGTGTTCTTTGAATAAAGCATATGTATTCTTATTTTGTATATTAACTCCAAGCAATGGAATTTTTTTCCCTATGCATGTTAAGACAGTTTAGCTTGTATATATTTGTATACCTTGTATATATCTCGTACAGTCTTGTATATATTTTAGCGTTATTTTTTGCTGTTTTAACTACCTCTGTTGAATGTTTTATAATCATGCAGTGTATTTATGTTAAATTTTTATTGTATTAAAAACACTTTTTTTTCTATAACAAGTCATTTTTTTTAAGCCTTTACTTCGTTGAATCTTTATTGAATTAAAAACGCTTTTTTAGCTGTAATAGATCAACAATTTTTTAGCCTTTACTTTATTAAATCTTCTGCGAATGAATGCATAGGCAAAACATTCTTTGATACTTAACTTCATTTCTGTTTTCAGGAAGGAAAAAGCACTTAATATGTTAGTTCAGACTGGTCGTTTACCAGAAGCTGCATTTTTTGCTCGCACCTATTTACCTAGTCAAGTTTCCAGGTGTGTAGTGTCTTCTTTATATTTTATGTACATGGAATATAAATTCAGATATGACAAAGCTGTATGCTGAAGTTGATGTGCAAAGATTTTTTTTTCTTTAATAATACGCAATTATGGATGTTTGAAATATTTATTCAAAATTTCTTTCCCCATTTCTACATAATTAAGGATGCAAGGTTTGATGCTACTTAAAATGTTAAAGCCCATGTATATCTAATGATAGAAGAAAGGAATTGTAGAGTAAAAATTAAAAGGAAGAGGAAATTTTTGAATTTTGCACTGAATGGTTTTTAATTTTTTCACACCAGTGTTATCAAATTACATATTATTGTTTATTAAAGATGGCAGCCTTTATAGAATTGGTTGGAAGTTTGTCATCTTTTAAAGTACTAACAGGATTTTCCCTGTGTAAAAAAAAAGGCTAAAAGTTCAAGATTAAGTAATTGGCAGTTAGAAATATTTATTTTAACTAAGCATTCTACTACCACACCACAATTTGCTGTTTATTGTCTACTGATTACATTTTCACTGTGGTAAATTTAAATGGATTATGAGAGAAAATATTTGAGTTGAAAATGAGGTTGAAGAATCTAAAATTGACTCAGTATAAGGGAAGCCGAAATTTGTAGTGTAGTAGTTAGTCTTTTAGTTTTAGATGTTTTAAGACTAATTTTTAGGTGCTGCATTAGGAAAAGATCTTCAGTCTTGAAATTTAATCTGAACTTAATTATGCATTATTCTCTCTAGATTTATCTGAAAAATTAAAAGATCCAAATTTTTTTAGGAATAAAAGTTTATATATTTTAGGATAAAATTATGGAATTTTTCCCCTCAACATTTTGTAAAGAATGATGTAATTAATTAAATGAGCTAAATAATACATAAGGATAAGCATGTGTAAGTTGAAATAATAATTAAGAATATGCATTAAGAACTTTGTTTTTGGTACACTATGATAGTGCACCTAAGAGGGAAAATGAAAGTTAACTATTTGTAAAATCATTACATGATAGAAAGCAATTTTTACTATTTGTAAAATCATTACGTGATAGAAAGCAATTTTTTAGGTACTTCTATGTTAGTGGGCCACCAGTTCCCAAATGTTCCCGAAATGCCAAATATGGTAACCTATTTATATGAAGGAATAACTATGCATGATTCCGAATTCTTACAATTCTCAACTGTTTATTTAAATGAAGCAGAGCACTATACATGAGAACAGTGTTGTTCTACCCATATACAAGCAGAATATTTTAGCTTAAAAAAAAACTGAGAATTGTACAAATTCGGTACTGCAGACATTAATTATTATATATAGCATATATAAAATAAATATTCTTTTCTTGAAGCTTTATGTATTGCTAGGCGTACCCTCGTGTAGTTAGATTTTATGCTAACATTTATGTTTAGCATTAAGTGGTGTCTTATTACCTTAGTACCTTTTTTATCATCAATAAATTTACTTACAACCTTTTTAATATATAATTATACCTTTTTAATATATAATACATATAAATATTGTAGAACATACAGTTTATGAACTTATTTATTAGCTTTTAGCATGCTTGGATTTAAAGTTAGGTTATAGATTATTAAAAAAAAAAACAAATTAAAACTACACAATTTAAACTCATCATTGATTTTATATTTTTTCTGTTTTTTTTTAATATTACCCATCTGCAATTAGAATTGAATAGTTCTTCATTTGTAATGAAATATGAAAATATTTTTAATGCATTATTTTTCATTATTACCAGCTCTTGGAATATATGATAAAAATTATAGATTAAAAAAAAGATAAAAATTCATCTTTTGTGCAGAATTTTTGAATGTATAATTTTTAAAATTTCTTTTCTGTGAAATTCCAGAGTTGTCAAATTATGGAAGGAAAATTTAAATAAAGTAAATGAAAAAGCATCCCTTGCTTTAGCTGATCCTGAGGAGTATGAGAATTTGTTCCCTGGATTGAGTGATGCTATGAAAGCAGAACAATTCATGAAACAGAATCAAGTTCGCCAGCCAGCTGCTAGCTACTCGACAACAGTTGTAAGTGCTTGATTATTTGCATATAACTTTTTCATGAATTTTTTATTTGCTTTTTAAGTTGTTCCACTTTAGAACGTCACTGTCCGATTTTTCAGTTTTCTGGTATTATGGGTAAGAAGTGTTTTAAAATGATGTGAAGCTGTGCTTGCTTCAGGCACTTAATAACTGACGTATCTTAGACAGATACTTTTAAGCATTTGAACTCTTTCTAAAAGGTATGCTGGTTCCAGATATGAAATATATTATATCTTTTGAAAACAATTTTGTTAAGAGTACTAAACTTCTACTTCTTAAATACATCTTGATAATAAAGATTTAAAATATTATTATTAAGAGAATGACTATTCAGAAACATAGATGACTGCGGAAAAATATCTGTTAATCGAATCTGCTGAAATCAAGCATGATGGTTATTTTATAATTGTGTGTATATAGGCTGCAAAAGATATTTGAAGATCAAAATTTATGCACTCCTTAAGATTGTCCCATAGCATAATGAAGAAATGTATTGTTACATTACAACTAAATGTGGTCACTAAACTTTATATCTTTAAATACATTAATCTTTTCACTATGATTAACAACAGAAGTACCTTCCAAAGAAATTCCACTTTTTCTTGGGTCCAATTATGAGATTGCTTTAAAAGTTATAATTGCTTTAAAAGTTACAAGAAATAAAGAAGGGGTGCTCTACACTTAAGTTTGTTTTCATGTAGGTTGTAAATGCACATTGAAAGAAAATGACTTGAATCAACAAGCTTGCACAAACGATTTCCATTAGTGAGAAGGCTGTGCATATTCATTAAATGCATGCTTGGAAAGAATAGATTATGAATCAGTGTTATAAAATCATCTGGAGAGGCAAATTATCCTTTGACACAAATCAAAGGAGTTAAATTTGTATAATTATAATAGAATTGTTGGTTCTATCCCTGTCAGAATAACGCATAAATCCTCCTTTTGTTATGGTCTGGAGTTAGATTTCAACTCATGGAATAAGTAGACTGCACATTGTTCAAGGTGAAATTAATTCATTGATGAACTAGAGTAGTTAATACATCTGACATATCTGAAAACAGCAGTTTCATCTTGAAGGATGAAGATGAACCAAGGCGTGGGTCACAAGTAGTAAACTAATGGTTTGTTTTGAAATCATCATCAATCGTTTGACTTTTGTAGCCTCCAATAATCCCTGCAGGGGGGCCATGCTACCAGGAAAACCCAAAAAAGTCAGGGAATTCGAAAATTGACCAAAAAAGTCACGGAAAAGTCAGGGAATTAAAATATTTTAGTCTAAATCTGGAAAAGTCAGAGAATTTCATACAGCGATCGTCCAAAAAAGCGAGTTTTGCGCCAACGTTAGAAGCGATCACTTTCTTGGCGCGCATTAGCGTCACTCGGGCAGCTGGCATAGAGCCAGTTTTTTGCAGCTCCGAACAGATTGTCTTTTAGAAAGGCAAAGCAATTTTCCAGCAACTTTGGTTTCCAGATATCTCGAGAATCGAAATCTGTTTAATCCTAGTAAAGCGGTATCATGGAGGTTAGAATAGTCTCTGTCTACGGTACACACGGTGTTTGGCGACATTATGATGAGCAGTAAACGGGGCATTTCGGTGTTGGCTGCAATTTTTCAAAATCGTGCCAAGGCCGTAGCGTATATACTAAGATTTTACCGCAAGATCTTTTAAACATTCTTTTTTTTCTCTTTTTAATAAATGTCTTATTTGTCATTTTGCGGTAAAATAAAAAAAATAGTAATTAGTCATCTAGGCTAACCATTTAATATAACTATATTTACCAAAATATCGTTGATTATTGTAATTCAGTTTTTTTAATTATTTTAATGTTATTCATATAATTTAATGTTGCTTCTTACCCCCTAAATTTATTTATTATTAGTAAATAATGTTTTCAAATTTCAGAAAATTTTCTCTGGCATAATCCTGAAACTAATTCTAGCAGTATGATGACACAGCATCACAAAATTCAAAGCACATATTTTTTGCTTATGTATTCAGTTGAATAAATATAAAATACCTGAATTTATTAAAAAATATTAAATAGATTTCTTTCTTTCGTTTAGCAACAAAATGTCAGTAAAAAAAAAAGAAACTTTTTTTATCAATACTGGGCAGACTCTGATCTCAATTCTTCAGTGCAAAAAACAACTCCTATTATTGTTATAATAGTAATCTTTAGAGAATATATAAGTCATATGTAATAGGCAAATTTTGTGTTTTCAAATGGTACCATAATTAATTTACCTCTTAGCACAGCCAAAGTGCATTACGCGGATAGACTGGAATTTTCTTAAAACACGCCTGGAAAACCTGGAAAAGTCAGGGAATTTCATTCTCCTGTTTGAGTGGCAACTCTGTCCCTGAAACATAAGTCCAAAAGTTTTATCTGAAATTTGAAGCGGGAGTGAAGAATTCAAGGAATAAAGTGCAAAGTTGATTTTGTGCTTGTTTCATCTAATATCAACTGATGAATTTAATAAGCTTGAGAAGCTTTGGAATTTGTCTTTGTAGTAGAAAAAAGTTTCATTCCAGTATTAATTATCCATGCAGTTTGATATGTCTGACATCTTAAATAATAAATAATGAAAAAATATTTTGTCACCTTTGCAGTTTACTTTCATCTTATGTGTAAGGCAGAATGTCACTGAGCAATTTTATTAGTTGTATGTTATGTCAACTAGCATTCATATAATTTTGTTTGCAAAACATTATCTGTAAATTTGCTTATGTCAGGAATACGTATTTTTAGTGATCAGTATATAAATAGCTGTTGCAGCTCTTAAACAAGCACGTGTAGGTGATTGTAATGCTTCTCCCCCAGAAAAGGTTTGATTGTGTAAGATCCGCAGACCACTTGCTTATAGAAATGGCATATACTTCATTAATTTTATCAACATGTTTGATGCAGAGTTGTTAATAGTTGTGTTTGATACAGAATTCTAGTAGTGGTGTTTGAAACCATGACTGGATAACTGTCTTAAGTAGGCTAACATCACTATTTGTTGTATATTCAGTGAACAAAGAGCAATTAATTTGCTGTTCTGTATATCAAAACTTTCAGATTTCAATTTCATATTTTTTGTCATTTAATTCTATTTCATGCATAGCATGAAGATGGCTAATGATTTCAGGTTTGAGGGTTAATATAATCCTGAGATAAAAGTGAAGTTATCTGTTAAGAATGTGACATCAAGATTTGCAATATTAAATTTGGTAATTTAAAAGCAAAATATAACCAATGTTCACATGACTTTACAAATATCCTGTAGAATTATACTTTTGAATTCCTAATGAAATCATCTTTGGAATTATATACTAGGTATTATAGTTGAAGAATTTATTCTGTTTTTGTAAGAATGCATTTATTTACATTGTTTTGCTCTTTCCTTTCTGTGCTAATCTTCTAAAAAGTTAGTCATTCCAAAGTAATTTTCTAATACACTTGTTGTCAAGTGATGACATTCCTTCACTATTAAGCTGATGAAATTCAGTACTAAATAAACACCAAAATTAGAACTGTAGTTCAACCTATGTGTACATTTCATACTTCCTAATTATGCCTGCAAAAGTCAGATTTCTCTCAGATCAGTAGAAGACTGAGCTCTTCCCTCCTCAAATGGAAACTGGCTTCTTAAGGAGCCAGTTTCCATTTGTCATAAGTTTTTTTAAGTCATAAGTAATTTAGTCATAAGTTTTTGAGTAGGGTGATAGTCTGTTTTGTATTACTTTTGAAATTCTTTTAAATATTTTGCGTTTATCTATGTAAAAAAAAAAAGAATTCAAATGCACAAAATAATTGTTTATGCAAGATCTTAGGTAAGACTTTTGTGCTATGCTGTACTTCTTTTTTAGGATTATTTTAACATACACAATTTTGTAGTCTGAAATGAAGTATTAAATGTCAAAGAAAATTAAATACTGATATAAAAATATTGAGTTCTTAACTATCTCTTTTTAATAACTTCAACATGACACCATGTAACAATTTAGGTGCAGAAAACATTGTTGAAGCAAGAGTTGTTGAAAATATATGCTTACTTTCTAGCCGACTTATGAAAGATGTCCTATTGAAGAGATGAAAGAAGCTGAAGCTGCAGGCAAGTTTGTGTATATTGCTGATGATGATGCTACTGGAAGTTTACATTCTTTATCTGAGGTAATTTAAAAAATTAGACATATTACATTATGATTAAGATACAATAAAAATATACATATATTTCAAAATATAACACTTTTTGTTGTTTAACTTCTAAATTAATATTACGTTATGTTCAGATTAGTTTAACGTAAGCAAAATTAATGAACTGTAAAGAAAATTTGTTTCAAATTGCAAACATATTGATTAAGTTAAGTTCAAATCCTTCAATTTTCTGTTGAGAGAATATGCTTATAATTGTTTATGTTTGTGTATCCAACTAATGTGAGATTCATTAATGTCTGAGTTTTCAGGTTGAAACTTCTCATTTCCTTATGTATAACAAGAAGTATAATATTTAAAGACTTGAGTTAATTTTTAAGTTTGCTGTATGAATAATTGAATGTTCTCATAACTAAGAATGACACTGTGAAATTTCAACACTAAATAAACAGCAAAATTAGAAGTGTGTTCAACCTATGTGTATAATTTATCACATGGTTAATAAATTATGTGTTTTTCCAGTGTGCTGACATGATCATCTTCAAAACATTTATAATCTACAGCAGGCATGTCAGACTCACAGCCAGTGGGCCTCATGTGGCCCTTGACCCATTTATCTCCAGCCCTCAGTTAACTCCAAGAAAATATCAAAAAATATGTATAACTATGATATTATATGTAAATATAAAACCTTGTGTGCTAAAAGAACCATTGAGACAGTCTCTTTAGAAGTATAGTTTCATACCCATAGCCACTCTAATCACAGTGCTCAGTTTTTTAGTTTGAGACATGTTGTATCTGACTTTGTATAGCACAAAACTGAATCGAAATACCAGGATGAAATACGTTAGGGTTATAATGGATAGTAAATTAATTTTTTTTGGACCATGTCAGACACAGATTAAAGCCTAAAAACATTATCTATCTTGAAAAGACCGGCCAGTTCAAAATAGGGCTGCACCCAGAAAACTAAATCTCACAACACTTATAATAAAACCAGTTCTTAAGTATGGCAGTGAAATTGTGGTTTCAGCTGCACAGACCAAGTTGGAAGTCCTGGATGGAGCCCAGAATAAAGCTCTCCACTTGATTTCAGTAGCAGTTGTGTCAACTCGAATAGCAGTTTTACAAACCTATACTTCAAACCCCCCAGTTCGTATTGAGATAAAGAAACAGGCAGTTTGTACAGTTGCTACACTGGAAGCATCTTGGCAGACAAATTGGATGCAAACTAGACAAGAGGGCATCCTCAGAACTTGGATTTCTCCATTCGAGGTTTTTGAAAGCCTTTTGGATGATGTAAACCTCAAAATTCCTGTTGAAAACACTAATATAATTGTAGACCCGCTGGTGTTTTTGGAAATACCCTATAATTTAAAACTGGATGAAAATAGAAAAAAGACACACTAGATATTATTCTAAATACAAATGACTTACCATTATTGAACTGTAACTATTCCTGAACCTGAATGGATATGTAAACGCAACGCATTGATTTTTTTAAATACTTCCCCCTCCCCCCAAGTGGCTACGAGCGACTGTTATGAATTGAACGATAACATTTTTATGAAGCGCGCATAGGAATCTTGTATTTTTATTTGTATGATTTCAATTATATCTAAATAAGGTGCAAATAAAAGATTTATTGCGTAAGTGCAGATTGTTTAATAGTTTTAAAGAAAGTACCTAACATCTCAGAAGCGAGATTGACAAGGATTATTATAAAGGATTTAATAACGTATTGCCTTAATGTACGTCAAGTTATTTGGAAGCTCGTTAAAAACGAAAGTAGAAAGGTACCTGCATTTACAAACTGTTTATACTATGTCTAAGTATTAAACGGAAAAAACTAAGTATAATTCTTGTATTATTATTTGAAAATTAAAGTCCAAGATGGCTTATTTGGCAAAGGACAAGAAATGTGACTTAAAGGAACTTGTCTTTGAACTTGACGCACATGTTCCTTCTGATATTAAAATTGTGGGCTTAAGGGATATGATTTTGAGTAGTAAGAACTATAACGAAGAACGTACTAAACAAATGCTAGATAGAATTATAAACGATTGCTTAAACAGGGAAGAGTTGGAAATTTTAGAAAAAGAAAGAACATTTGAATTCGAAAAAATGAAAGTTGAAGCAGAAATGAGAAGTAGCAATGTAAATGATTTTGCTCCTTCTAATGTTAGTAAAAGTAATTTTTATGATATAAGTAAATTAATGCATAAGTATGAATTGAGTGAAGGTGCTATAAGTTTTTATTTAGTCCCATTTGAGAGGAGTTGGAAGAACAAAATTGGGTTTCTCAGCTGTTGGGTCTATTGCTTATGAAATAACTCAATTAATTGCTCCTAAACTAGAAGAAAAAGCTAACAACTATAAGCACGTTAAATAACTGCTATTGAGAAAATTTAAGTTAAGCGCTGAACAGTTTCTGCAAAAGTTCGTTGATCATATTAAAACGTTGCGCAATACTTGGAGGGACTTCATGTTTGACTTAAAAAATTATTTTTAAGAGTGGTTTGCTGGATTAAATGTAACAGATTTTGACTCTTTAAAACAGCTTATTATTGCGGACAATTAAAGAAAAGGGTCCCCGCTGCTGTACGAGATCATTTTATTGGTCGCTGGTCTAAATTCATTAATCCTGAAGAGTTTTCTGAAATATAGATGAATATGAAAATATTTGGGCAGGGATGAAAGTATTTCAAGTAGGAAATAAAAATATTAGGCATAATCTTAAGCCTAAATTTGGTTCTAAATTTTATGAAGGATCTTATAGTCAGTATTCAAGACCAAGAAATGTTAACGATTCTGTGCAAACAAATAGTAATTTCAAAGTGGGTTTTAAAAACAGTTTTGATAATAAATACAACTTGGGAGATATATTTTATAAAATAGAAAAGAGATTATAATTCTGGTATCCGCAATGAAAAGAGTGAGCCGAAATGCTTCAATTGTAATGATTATGGACATATAGCGACGGATTGTCCTCAACCAAAAAAAGAAATTATTTGCAGGAAATGTAATGAAAGGGGTCATACTTTTAAAAAGTGTACGTTTAAGACTTCAGACTTAACAAATGTTAAAAATAGTTTATCCGTGAACCAGAACTCAGGTGTTTTACCAACTATATATTTAAAATATTCTCGCATCAGTAATGGAGAAAAAATTACTGCAATCATAGATACGGTTTCCAGTTCCTGTTTATTGAAACAGTCTGTGGCTAGGAAACTGAATCTTATTATAAAACCTGATGTGGAGGAATTGTTTGGTTTTGGAAAAAAAGAGTAAACCAGCCGCTAGAACACTGGGAAAAGTAACTGTTAATTTAGAGATTGATAATGTGGAAGGAAAGGACATTACAGTTTTAATTGTAGAAGATGAAACGCAACCATGCTACTTGTTAGTTGGTCGAATATGGATTGATTTACCACATATTGCATATGCCAAGATAGGTAATATCTTGCAGATACGCTACGCAAATGATTGTCCATTTTCACAGTTAAAAAATGACATCAACACTCCGCGAATTAAACTGAAAGCTACCCAAAAAATTGAAATCGAAAGTAATATGGTTAATTTCGTGAAAGGTAAAACTGATGAAATAAATAACGGTTATGTTTTAATAAGTAGATCAAGAGATGAGTTGGGATCATTATTGGAAGTAATACATGGAGAAACAGTGATACCAGTCACTAACTACAGTGATCGAAAATCAATTTTGAAAGTGAATAAGTGTATCGGTAGAGCAGAATTAATTGAATCAAGTCCAGATCAGAAAACTGAAAATTCAAATCAAAAGGCAATAATGATAATAAATGAAATTAGAAAATTGAAGAGACAGATTACTTTAGAAGAAATTAAAGTTAATAACAATATTATGCCAGAGAGAAAACAGGAAGATTTAGATTTGATAAATGAATATCGAGATAGTTTTTCATTAAATATGGAGGAATTAGGGTGTACAATCTTAAAAAAATGGATATTAAAGAAATTGAAGGGAGTAAGCCTGTTTGCATGAAGTCGCATAAAACCACGCCGAGCAGCGTCCTTCTATAAAGAAGATAATAAATGAATGGAAGAAATATGGTACTGTTACCGAAACAAGATCTCCGTATGCTAGCCCAGTTTTACTCGTAAGGAAACGGACAGGTGAACTACGATTAGTTGTAGATTACAGAAAGTTTAATTTGCAAACTGTTAAAGATAAATTTCCACTCCCTAGGTTAGATGATCTTCTTGAATGTCTCAGCGAATGTAAAGTTTTCACTACATTGGACTAAGCTCGCAGATATCTACAGATTCCTTTAACTGAAGGAGAAAAACTGAAAACAGCTTTCCTCACTCCTGATGATACTGAGCAGTTTGAACGTATGACCTTTGGGTTGGCTAACGCCCCTGCAGAATTTCAGAGACTTATGAATTGAGTTTTAGGTCCATTGCTTAATAAAGATGTATTATGCTATTTGAATGCCGTATTAATTCTGGCTAAATCTTACAAAGAAATCATGGGAAAACCTAGAAAACTGTTTGATACATTGAGAGAAACAAAGCTGACATTCAAATATGAAATTGAGCATTTGGGATTTCTAATAAAATCGAATGGTATGCAACCTGGACGAAGAAGAAGCCATATTAAACTTTCCTAAACCAACCAATGAGCATGAAGTTAAGCAATTTTTAGATTTTGCTAGTTTTTTAGAAGGTTTATACCGAAATATGCAGAGAAAGTTGAGCCATTAACGAGACTGACGAGGAAGGATGAAACATTTCATTGGAATGAAGATCAACGAGAAGCATTCAGTACTCTAAAAGACCATTTAACTAACGAACCAGTACTAGTGTTATATAATCCAGACGCGAGCAGCAAAGAGCTGGCAGAAATGCTGTTGCAAAAAGGTGAAGATAAAAAGCGGCATTTAGTTTATTGTGTAAGTAAAAGAACAACAGAAACAGAAAAGAACTATCATTCAAGCAAATTAGAATTAACGGCTATAGTTTGGACTTTGACACGACTTCGACAATTCTTGATTGGAATCCGATTTACGATAATTACAGACTGCCAAGCTTTAGAATATTTAAACACGAAAAAAATTTCAAATCCTCAGATAACAAGGTGAAGTAATCTGATCGAGGAATACAATCTTGAAATAACGCACAGACAAGGCAAAAAAAAATGAGTCACGTAGATGCATTGAGCCGATCGCCAGTTGATCAGCCAGAAGAAACCTTAGACTCTATAATTGAGAACAACCTAGAAGTTTATTTAACGCTAACGATAGATGGAACAAATTCTTATGATTCAGCATTCAGATCCAGAATTATGCAAATTAATAGAAATTTTAAAGAAAAAGATAAATGATAGAATGAATGCAGAGTATGTAACTGAAAATTGCGTCGAAGAATAATCGATTGTTTCATAAAGTAAAAGATGGGGAAAAGGAAAAATCGTTATACATCATATCTAAGTTGATGAGAAAAGGTAGTAAAATTTCACGATCTTTTGGTAAATTTTTTAGCAGACAGAACTGTTGCCAAAATCAAGGAGTCCTACTGGTTTAAAGGAATGAAACGATGTTATGCGTCACATTTTGATGTGTTTCGAATGTCTAGTAAATAAAGTGCCTAGTTGTAAGAAACAAGGAGTACTGCATCCAATAAAAAGTTCAAGAGGAAATACAAAATTATTTGTAATAATTGTTAATTTTACAAGATTTGCACTCTTATATCATATGAAAAATACTGCAACCAAGAATGTGTTAGTTGCATTGAAGAGTTTTGTAGATGATTTGGGGTTACCAGAAAAAATTATTAGCGATAAAGGAACATGTTTTACGGCGAAAGAATTTCGAGAGTACTGCGTAAATAATGGAATCGGTCATACGCTCAGTTTAACTCAACATCCAAGTGGTAATGGAATGGTGGAAAGAGCAAATCAAACAATTATGCTTCACGGTTATTCATCAAAATTCAATGAGAGATTGATGAGGATGATTACAGACGAATATTCAAGTAAATTAGAGGATCAAGTAATCTTACAGAATGAAGCCAGAAAGAGAATTGGAAGATATGCAGATGAAAAGTAAGCAAATTATGGCAAGAGCAAAAGCAATTCTTTAACATTCGAACGACGAAAATAGTAGTTATGAGAAGAGTACCTAAATCAACTGGAGTATCATCCAAAACACAACCGAAATA
Organism: Stegodyphus mimosarum; assembly: GCA_000611955.2. Lineage (NCBI taxonomy): Eukaryota > Metazoa > Arthropoda > Arachnida > Araneae > Eresidae > Stegodyphus > Stegodyphus mimosarum. The sequence continues at coordinate 138,448 of KK117500.1, forward strand.
TCGAGAACCTTTGGTAGTTACAGACGATTTACCAAATGATACCTATAGAGTGACTCAATTAGAGGAGAAAGTAAAAGGGTGTTTCTTTAGAACGGCAGCTCATGTGAGCCAGTTGAAATCATGTCAGTGTCAGGCTGAATCAGACGAGGACGATGATGATGGTGATGACATTAGTGTTGCTGATATTGATAACAAGATGCCGCATATTACTAAAACTACGACACGAAAAAAAAAATAGAAGAGGATGGTGAGTCTATATGACAGTTAGATTTCAAACTCTAAATTTTAATATATATTTACTTTTGTTAAGTATAAGTTCTTAATATTCCGAGGTTGTAACTAAGTCAGGATGCCCGAATGTAAACGAAATGCATTGATTTTTTCTTAATACTTAATTTTTCCCTAGTGGCAACAAGAGAGTATTATGATGGAAGCTGAGTTGAACAATAACATTTTTATGAAGTGCACATAGTAATCTTGTATTTTTAGTTGTACCATTTCAATGATATGTAAATAAGGCACGAATAAAAGATTTGTTGCATAAGTGCAGAATGTTTAATAGTTTTAAAGAAAGTACCTAACATCTGTATGTATTTAATGATAGCTCTAGAATGAATGATGCTGTTGGTGCAGGTGTATATTATAAAGTGTTTTCACAGTATGCCCCAGTGGGGCAACATTTTTCAAACTTTGATGCAGAAGTTCGTGTGGTCTTTTTGGCTGTGTCTAATTTGAAATTCAGAATTGTTTTTTACAAAGGTAGTCATTCTTGTTGATTCTAAGTCAGCCATAGGGATAGTAGCTCTTCAACTGTACTTTGAATCTCCTCTTATGTCAAAAATAAAAGGAGATAAAGGAACTAAATAGGAACGGTAAAACTGGAATTTCAGTGGATACCATCCCATGTAGATAAGAAGAAGCAGATGTCTTGGCAAAGAGGGTTACTGAGTTATTGTTCCATTCCTTTGGGTTACCATAGAAGAAGTATTCAAGAGAATCTTATGCTGGCTTACGCAGAACTATGAATTAAATCAAAGGGTAAACTCTGGGAGAATATCAGGAATGGTTGGAATGAGTTCAGTCGCAGGCCACGTAGAGACTGTGGCTAAATTCAGAGGGGGAACAGGGCGCAACTTCTTAACTGAACTTCTCAGCAGGATAGGCATATTGACTAATAGCCAATGCCCTATTTGTAAAACAGTCACTATGAATAAGCTGCACTTGCTCATCTGTCTTGACCTTGGCCCTAAGGTACAACATAGTGGTGATGTTCTGCCATATTGGTATGGCCTGAGCACATGGCTGCTTCTCCTCTAATTACTGAAGATTCAAATTGTGAAGTTCTTAATTTATTGGTATTGTAAGGACTTGAATATTTAGTACTGTAATTTTTTCAAGTATTTTTAATAGTTTGGTGATAATCTTTTGTTTTTTGGCGAATGGCATGATGTTAAATGGATTGATTTCCGAACAAAGCCACAAGAAAAAACATTTTCACACCTGATGTCGAAAATGTGCTGGTCCATTTACAAATGGAAATAACAAATTCAGTGCGATTGAACTCTAATTTTAGAGTGAAAGTTTAAAATTCAGTGAAGTGCATATCTTAGAATATTAGAAATATTTTTCCCATGCAATCCTCAGAACGCCTCAAATTTGCATCATATGCAATTTTCACTTTTGGTAGTACATATCAGTGAAAAACAGTTTTTTTTCACTTATACAAGAAAACATAGTGATATCTAAATAGACATGCATGTGACTTCTATTATGAAAATTGTTAACACAAGCAGTTTATCTCTAGACATCTGAAAGGTGGTTACAGGGAAAAGATGTCAGACATTGGGAAAGAAGCAATAGTTAGGAACTGCTACCAGAGTTTTCTTATATCCCTTCTGTTTGTTAATGACCTATAGTGTTAGGTAAGATTTCATGTGCTGACGCATTTTGTTAAATACACCATTAAGTATGAAAATAGTTTCTTTTATTATGATCCACACTATGGGGCACTGAAGACTATTTGATCCACTTTGTCTCAGTGTGCGATAGAAGCAAGACAAAATTTAGGGGAACAAATTGTATTCCATCTCCAATCTCATGAAACTTAGCCAATAATGTATGCTGGATGCTATTAAGCTAGCCTAAAATTATACTTTACTGATTCCAAGGAATTTCAGCTAATATAGCAGATTACCCTGTTCCTTATTCTGATTTGATCCAACTTATTAATTTTTGTAGGCTATTATTACAGCCATTTTATGAAAATTAAAGTTTGACCTTTTGATTATGTCAGAGTTTCTTATTCTGGAGCTGGAAAAGAATGTACAAAGCAAAAGCATGTTTCGATGTCCATTAAACAAAAAGTGGAATTTCTGCAAAAAATGGATACAGGTGTATCCGTCTGAAAATCATGGGAGGAGTATGGTATTGAAAGTCAACTTTATATGACATAAGAAAACAGAAATCGGATTCTTTGCGATTCCGACACTTCACTCGCAATGAATAACAGAAAAATAATTCATTCTGCTAGAAGTGACTCATGACAAAGTGATGATTGAATAAGTGAGACAGTATCGCAGCGAGGGCATGCCTTTGACAGATAGTCTTAATGGTTTAAGCCAGAATATTTTATAAAGAAATTAACTCAAAAACTAAATGCACATATTCGACGGGTTGTTTAGCCAAATTTAAAAATCTACATGGTATAAAGCAATTTAAAATTTCAGGTGAGAAAACTTGAGATTGTACTGAAGCTGCTGAACTATTTGCAGCTTCTGTATAATAACTTCATTGAACTCGTTAATAGTGAAAAGTAATCTCTAGAACAAATTTATAATGCTGATGAAACTGGTCTTTTCTGGCAATATGTACCGTGAAATACCTTGGCAATTTCTACAGAAAAGGCTCCAACTGTTGTCAAAGATTCCAAAGTGAAACTAACAGTTTTAGCATATGCAAATCCTGCAGGA
>KK117501.1:0-10342 GCA_000611955.2 Stegodyphus mimosarum
TTTTTTGCATGTTTGGTCGGTCAAGGTTGTTTTCCCTCGGACAGGGAGTTCCCTCTCCGATTTTCCTGGGAAAGGGAAAACAATTTTGGCCGCCATCTTGGATTTCAAAAACGCGCCAAGAGGCGCGTTTTTGAAATCCAAGATGGCGGCCAAAACATAGCCAAGAGCCGCTTACGGAAAATTTGCCAACAAATACAACAGAATAGAATAATAAAATAAACTAATTGCGATTAAAAAAAAAGGGGGGAGGGAGACATAGCAAATGTTGATGGCATTGAACATATATCCATATTGAAGAGGAAGAATTCTTATTGCATAGTATGCTAATCCATAATAAACAGGAAATTTGACAGTCGATTTCATTTAAATGCATATTTGTAGCCAGAGTTTACTTGGCAATCTAATCATGCGTATTAATGAACATTTACATTTTAGAATACTATTGCCATAGAAAGAGAGCACAGTCTAATTGCATCCAAGCAGCACAAAGGGTAAAACTAAAAGTGCGCATTCATCCAATATAGCAGTCTCTTAAGAGAAAGGTTTTAGGTTGAGTTGACCGATGTCCTAAGTGCAAGTGAAAAATTTGACTACTTCTTGTATATTTGCAATAAGTGAGAAAAAGAATTATCATCCTCCTGCTGTGGTGTTTTCAAAAATAATAATAATAATAATAATAATAATCCCATGCAGTGTTTACAGAATGAAAATAATCTCTGGATAAATCCAAAAGTTTGAGTGTCTAATGAAAAGGAATACTGAATTTGCTTTGGCCATTTCTGCAATATTTAGAAGGGGGGAAAAAGTATTTTAAATCATCAGTGAATTAATGCTTAGGAGATTCAGCATTACAGTTGGTTCAAGGTCGTCAAGCTGTGTTTAATGTGGTTCAAGTATGTGTGACAGAAATTTACTTGTGCTTCCGCTTTTTCTAATAGCACTTCGACAATCGAAAGCTAAAAAATTGTTATCGAATTTAACTTTTGTGTATTTTCCACAGGACAAAATTATTAAATATGCAGTGGATTCTATACTTTATATTTAAATTTTGCTTAAAGTTTCTGCAATTTGATTGTGCTGTTTTGCAAAAATATGAAATTATGGTATCGAAAGATTTAACATTTTATAATTATATGTGATAAATTTATGTAATGAATTTTAAGATTTTTCAAGCTATTTTAGAAAAGGTAAGTAATTATGTTTTTGAATTTATGCTAATTTTAGATAGTTGATAAGAATTTTATGTGAATGAAGTAATTTTCAAAATTAATATAGAATATGATAAAATAATTGTTTTTGAGTATTATTATAGAAAATAGTAAGTGTTTTGGCATGTAATACCATAAAAATATGAGTAATTCAAGAAACTGAGTAATTATCATTAGTATGGAATTATGCTAACTAAATTTAAAATTTACAAATCACTATATGTTCAGATAAACTTCGAAGGCTCCCAATTTGAATTTTTTTTTTTGTATATAATTATTGTTTTTTAATATAATGGAATGTGACTAATTTTTTCTTTTTTTTAATAGAAAGTTATAGTGCAGTTCAAAAATACCAGTTACCTTTAAACAACGAACAGAAGCCTTTACAAGTAACTGCCTCAAGCATCTTTTATCCATTATCATACAATCATCAAAATTCATACAATTCATACATCAATGTAGATTTGTCTAATTTATGGAAATGTTTGTATCAAGAGAAAGCTGTGGGGTTTTCCAATTTAAAACAAATAAATCAGAAATGTTGATAATAACAGAAAGAATAAGTTTGCTAATATTATTTCAAATGTTTCGAATGAAAAATTAACTGTGCTAAATTAACTAATTAATTTTTGAAATTTCTTGTGGTTTTGTAACATCATTAATAGAAGTATTTAATTTTTTTTTTATATTTGAAAAGTTTTAAGAGCATTCTCTAAATGGATATAATTATGAAACTTATTTATTTTCTTATTTATTCCCCTCTCTTTTTTTGTTTAGTTAGGCCTAATGCCTTAGTTCAATTAATTATGAAGCTTTCACAATATTTTGCAGGTCCCTTCTGAAGAGGTTGGAAGCAACAGCAAACAGTAAGAACCACTAATCTAGAATGTGTTAAGCAGTGCATCAAAATTCGCCTATGTCAAGTTACAAAGAGTAAAAAATTAAACCAAGCATTTATATGGCCTTATGTGTACAAGATTTAAATTAAATAATATGCATTGAAACTTAGTCAAAATGAATTTAGATATTTAAACTTGATGCATTAACCTCAAGTCACTTTTCATTTATTATCATTCCTACTAAAGTTGTCTTCAGATCCTTTGTATATTCAAGTGTCATTTTCAGTCAGTTCATTCCTGGCTGAAATAATACCAAGATCTGGTCAATGTTAGTTTTTATATGGAAATTTATTTTGTAGTTTTTTAAACTGATATGAACTGATTTGCCTGAGGTATACAAAATTACTAAACATATCTGTTTTAAAAATGATGGCTGGATTTTATTTTATTGTCTAAATGTAAAATTTCAGTAGATTTTAATTTCAGTGTCAAAAAACAGTTTATTGTTAACTGTTTACTGATTTTAGACAGACAGAACCTAAATATCACTATTAATGTCCGGTTATACGGTGTGTATAAATTAAGAGTTAAATTATATTTGATTATAGCATGTATTAAACAAGAAACTATAACAGCTGCTTTGGTCTTATATTCACATTTATATGCAAACACAATATAAACGTTAAAAAGAATCTTACTTGATCATGACTCCACCCACATATGCACCAATAATACAGTTTCCCTTTCTCACATTTGATTTTAAATGGCTTCTTATCATGAACTCGACCGTAATCTGGTTGGTAATAAGCTTCATAGAATTTTTTTAAAGGAGGTTCATTCAATTCCGGGACATCAGACACATCTGCTTTTTTTCGACTAGAATACTGGCACAAAATCTAGAAAGTATGTTTTTGCTTTTAATTGAAACTAAATAATGGATGCTATTATTACAATAAAATACATATTAATTAATAAAACTTAGAATGAAACTTTTATGTAACCTAGTGAATACTTTAATGAATTAAATATATGAACTCAAAACAGCCACTGATAATATAAATACAGTACAATAACTAATATAATACAGCAAAGTACAATAGTTTTAGCTTAAAACATGAGTACATATAGTTCATATGTATATTCATGTTCATTTTTTTTCTCTCTCTCTCTCTTAAAGACTACCATATTTCTATTGCATGACTTTTATTGATCTGAGAGGTTAATTTCTTTCAAGGCAATTTTGATTACTCGGAGAGGATATTTTGAAGCTTATGATTTCAAACAATTAATATGCTCACTTTCTTCTCCATTCCTCAAATGTTTCAATGAAATCACCCAACTGATCTCCCAGTTCCAACCAATATTAGTTTTCTGTGAAGGTAGTGGCTTGAAAGAATGTAATTACTGGTGATGCTCAATACCAGCGACCATCAATGCTCTCAAAATGCTGTCCACTTTTAGAAGCAGTCACTATGTTTTCACACCATATTTATTATTGAAATACAGTTGAATTTTATGATATTGAACATTTGTTTTGCTACATACAATCTGGTAAGGGGGAAAAAAAGAATTATCTCATAAAATAATGCAAAATTTGATTTATGAATTATACAGAAAAAATGATTGGCATTGCCAAATCTCCCAAAAGATGCAATGATGAAGATGTAACTTTGGTCCTTTCACCTTGTCACAGGTGCAATAGAGATTATTTAACTTAAGACGTAACTTTAATAGTAATATATGGAGGACGGGCCTAAACCATAACTTTTAAACAAAGTAATTTTTTGGTTGAAATTATTAATTTATTTTGAAATTGAAAAACAGCAAAAAAAGAGGTTACAATTAAACCATATTAATTGTAACAAAATTGTAAGGTTTGTTACAATTAAACCATATTAACTGTAACAAAAGATATTAACAGTAACTTAATTAAAAAACATGTTGAATGTTAATGAAAATTATCGCTATGTACAATTATTAAACTTCTTTTTTTGCTGTTTTTCAATTTCAAAATAAATTAATAATTTCAACCAAAAAATTACTTTGTTTAAAAGTTATGGTTTAGGCCCATCCTCCATTTCCCTCTAAAATATGCATTTACAATTGACTCACACATCCGATTTGAAAAAGGAACTGTCTGACAGCTCAAAGACCTGATTACAGTTCTTTGTCTCAATACATGATTCAATACAATCTCTTAAGGTATTTGTGTTGTGTCCTTGTTTTCTAAGAATCATGTGTTACGTCTGCCTGCACAGTCTTTTGTTTAGAACACAAGTGAAAGCTGGGGGTCATGATAAAAGAACAGCAACCTAAAGGTGCTTTTTGTTCCTCTAACAGTCTAAACAGAACAAATTTAAGAATAAAGTTTAAAAAAATACAAAATATTTCTAATCCAAGATACCTACAAAGTTTATCATATCTAATATATATACATTTGAAAGTTTGCTATAGCTGTATAAAATAACTTTCAGATATGTAAGCATGTAACAAATTGGACAGGGCTAAAAAATTTGTTCGTGGTTTCCGAGGGGCTCATTATAAGCCAGGTTTGACTGTATATTATGTGTTGCTGCAATTCTTCCCACTAGATGGATCAAATAATACAGCTACATATCTGAAAGAATCATGGTTATTATGATTCTAGGAAAAATCTAGCTCAATTATGCTTTTATTCTAAAATAACTGCTTCATTTTTCAGTTACTTCATATCTTTCTAATTCTGTCAGAAGTATACTTCCATAAAAATTTGAACGGTAATGCATTGAAATCAGAACTATTTTCAGAAGATTTAATTTCACTACACATTTTCCAAACAAGAAACACAGGTGCAATAGAAATTAAAGTTCTTTCCCAAATTAGTCTTTTTGTGGGCCTCCCTAAAATGTTTATCTAGAAAGCACAACTGCTTGATTATTAAATGTATTTCTAAACTCAAAAAATCATCTCCATGACTATAATTAACCACAATAACAGTACTTATATTGGCTATGTTTCCAAAATTCAGAAATTTTTATGGAATGAACATAGATTCTGAAATGGTACACTGCACTAAAATACGGAACATCTTGTCCTTTTGTAAGCAATTTTCTCCCTCCACATATCTGACTATAGTTGAGAGGTCTGCAGCCCTAGCAACGGCATTGTTGATTTTTCATCCTTCTCGTTCCAAAAGAAATTCTAAATACATTCTATAAGTACCATGCGAACTAAAACATGGTGTCACCACCTAGATTTTATGACTGAGTCCCCTCCTCCCTAACTGCCTTTTACCTCATATCTTTGTGGTATAATTGGAAGCACATCTGGCTGGCAGTCAGAAAGTCAGAGCTTCAAATTCAGCAATGGCATTGCTATTGACTACATCCTGGAAAAAATTAAAAACAAAAACCATGTCCGCAAAAGATAGAAATGAACCCATGATTCTAATGAACAGAACTATTGTACTACAAAGTGGGAAAATCTCCTTGATGATACAGAAATTGAAAAAGGAACTGTTTGGAAAATTGCTAGATCTCTTCGTTCTAACAGATGCCCCCACCGTACACCTCTTCAATATAACAATTCTACGGCATATACTGAACAAGAAATTGCTGAAAGTTTCGCCAGTTACTTTACAGAGAATTTTTATTGAACAATTTTACCTACGATCAAACTCATGAAAATGAAATTCAAGAAGTACAGAACTTTCTTGATAATAAGAATTATGCTATCTCTCCCACTTCTTCCTCTGAAATAAAAGAAATAATTAAAAACTAAATCCATGTAAAGCCACTGGTTATGAGAAAATCTCTATGAGAAACAGCATGTCATTGCATTATGCTGCTTACCAATATTATAAATGCTTGTATTCTTCTCACATATTTTCCCCAACAATGGAAACATGCAATCGTTATTACTATACTCAAACCTGGTAAAAATCCTGAACTACCTACTAGCTATTGAAAGATTAGTTTGCTTCCTTGCTTTGGAAAAATTTTCGAGCGAGTCATAGAACATCGCCTCTCCAAGCACCTCCTCACCCACTCCTGCATCAAAAATAATCAGTTTGGCTTCGCGAAGGTCATTCAACTACCACGTAAGTGCTCAATATTGTGGAAATTGCCAAAGCTTTTCCTATCAAAACATGTGTTGCAACTTTCTTCCTTGATGTCGAGAAAGCTTTTGACAATATATGGCATATTGGATTTCTTTATAAAATTATCCAATTGAGCTCCAACCTACCTCATCTTCCTGTTAAATTCATATCTCAAAAATCACACCTTTCAAGTAAAAGTCAGAGAGTCTACTACTAAGGAAAGAATACAAAGCGGCATCCCTCAAGGTTCAGTCCTTTCTCCTTTTCTTTTTAATATATATGTCAATAATATGCCTGAACCACTTCTCTGCAAAATTGCTAAATATGCAGATGATACAGTTATTTATTCCACATCAAGGAATCCACAACATGTAATGGATAATCTACATTTTGGTCTCAATATTATTTATCATTGTATTTACTCTATATAGTATACTATACTCTATATAGTATTTACTCTATATAATACTCTATATAGTATTTACTCTATATAGTTAATTTACTATCTTACTGCATGAAAATTTCTTACAATTTGTATCTCATTTTATCTTAATATTGCAGCCTCATGGACTCTGATTAAGCCAATAATTACTCCCATTTATGTCAACTTCAACGATCTCGACTTACTTTACCTATTCGGACAGCCGCACTTCGTTTCTGGATTTTCACCAGCTCAATGACTTGTTTTATTTACTTTACATGTTGTGTTTTAAAGAACATATTTGAATTCTTGTAAAAATTTTATTTATGCGGCACAATGAGCTTTTTAATTACTACCATAGGCTTCTGAGCACTCAAATGAAAGGTAAAAGCTCTTAGTAGCTGTACGCCTTAGAATCCACCAATGATTTGGATTCAGAACGACACTGCTGATTTCTTTGGTTTTGTGGCTTTAAAAGAATTTCACATTACTCTACAAGTGACACTTGAATTACAATGTGATGGACAGTTTGTCATCACCTGGATTTAGCAACTAGGACCCTACCTCCTCAGTTGCTCTTTAAATGAGACAGAATGCGAGCAATTTTCTCCCTCCATACCATAAGCCTTGGTGGTATAATTGGAAACAGATGGAATGGCAGATCTAAATTTGAATCTAAACAAGGGTATTGCTTATTTTCTACATTTTTCTGCTCTATTAAAAATGTATTAATAATCATTGGGTTAATTGAACTCAACTTTACATTGGCAAAATTGAATCGGCATTAATTTATAGAAGCATTGGGACCATGTAAAAACATACTGCCTGCTTCGGCAACTAGTAAAAAAGTATTAAGAATTTTTCATATCACTTAAAGTGCAAGTGAAAGCATTTTAATTTTTATGAAGCTGTAATAAACACTTTTATTGCATTTCATGGTTGCAAAAACTGTTTAATATATATCAGGGCTGTACAGATTCCCTTCAATTAAATATACATTTTTGACAATATTAGTAGACAAAACTTTTAATGTGAAATCAATTAAATAAATAATCAATTAGAATACTTCGAACTCTCATTTACTTTAATTCCATCGGCTGAACTACGGGCTAACGCAAATGGATTTGGAGAACGAACAAGACTAGATGAAAAAGATTTAAAACTTCTAAATCGAGTAAACATTTTGAAAATTTCCAAAAACTAATGATTGTCTTTCATTAGACTAAATAATAAATCACATTCCAACAGCAGAACTCGCTAACATCAGGCTAACAGAATACAATCACATCTGAAATGCCAGAAACTTGTGCTGCCAATTTGCCGAAAGGAATAAAAATCACTTTTAATTAGGAAGATTTAATGCATATTTATATTACAACTGTGCACATAGAGCATAAAAAACATTACATTTTCGGAGTTTTCTTCTAGTTTATTAATAATGTAAAAGTAGAAAAATATATAGGATACATTCAACAACTATTCTTAGACGCTCTTTTCAGAAATGCGAAAGCTGAAAACGAAACTCTAAAGAAACAGCTTTTTGCCAATCAATAAAAAAATACCCATTATTAAGCATAAAAGCTTTTTACGCATCTAAAATATTAGAATTTGGATTTGATTCGGCTTCCCTCCCTAAACATCTCAACGGTATTTTATTTATTTATTTATATATGTATGTACTATAATTTTGCCAACAGATGGCGACAACTTGCGGTGTTTTTGATGCTTTTTTTTGACTTCTCTCCAATTGTTATCATTATTATTTCAGTGTGATTCAGTTCACATTGTTTTTCTAGAAATGGAAGGTATTGTATTGGTCATGTAATTGATCTCGTATTTTGTTATCTAAAAATAGAGCGTAAGTTTAAAACTTCTTGAATGATATGATCTGATAATTTCCGAAAATAATAGTGGCCTTTATGTATTAAGCGGTGCAGCTGGATTTATGTGCAGCAGGTATTAATTTTCAAAGTTCTTTTAATATCGCATTACACAAATAATTCACGTCTTTTTTGTGGATATTATGTATAATTTAATGTCAGTTTTCAGTGATATAACATTTTCGAAAATTTTGTGGAAAGAATCCATGTTTTTGATTTGTTCCCTTCATTTGGCCTCTTTTGCGTACGTGACTACATGATCATTTGCACGACCTTTGATGTTTATGGAATGAAATGTCATCGTAAGCCTTCACTAAGGTGCTCTGTTATTATTTCTTATCAAGGTATAAATAACTGTTATTACAGATAATATCGCGAGTATTTAATTTCATTCAGTTTTCAAATAAGTACGGTGTTTTTTCGTAATATAAAAAATTTCATGGATTATTTGTCTTTAATTTCATTTACTACTGTGTTCTTATTTTCCTAGTTATAACTGGAAAAAGCAATCAATGTTGAACTAAGAGGATAATTATGGCTTCCACTCGAAGTAAAGTGATTCACTTATACAAAAATGTAAGTAGAAATATTTTTATGTTTGCAGTGTGTTAATTTTGACTTTCATTTTTCCTACTGATATAGGAAAAAATTTAAGCTATATGTTTTTGTTAGCTTGAAACCACTTATTTTTAAGACATTTTTATGATGTACTAATACAGCAGTTTTTATGTTTGTTTACTTACTTGAAGTCATATGTGTAAACATTGTGAAATTCCTTTTACATAATACTATCAAATTAAATTTTCTCACACTTTTTACAGCAAAAGAAAACAAGTAAATTAAACTAATGTATTTCAGTTTTCAAATTTCATTTTTTCTGTTTTTTTAATTTAGCACTCATGTTTTTCTGTAATAAGTGATATATGAAATAGTTTCAGATATAAAGCAATGTGCTTGATAATAATGCCTTTGTTGGATGGGCTTTATTTTTTTTTTTTATAATTTTGTTATTTTACTGTGACTAAAATATAGCACATTTGTCTTTAAATAAAGGCATTAACTGAATGGTGGATGCTACTGTACAAATAACAGTAGCTTTTTTGGGGGGAGGATTCATTCCAATATATTTAATCTTTGTGTTGAGATTTTTATACTATGTTGCTAAAAAATTGTTAATTCAGTAAAAAACTATTTCAAATAATGAATATAATCACTTCCATAATAAATAATAATTATGTAGTTAGTGGTTAAATTAATCATATATTTATCTTTGTATGTCAGAGAAGTAATTGATACATGCTGATTATCCATAATCCTAATTTTAATATTTGATAGAATTCATATTTTTCAACCAGTGCATATACATATCACACAGATATATGAACATTTATGAATTTATGTGCTTTATATTTAACTATCTTCCCACTGTCAGAAAAGTGTCAATATGAGCTATATATAGCTAGACTGCAGATTACTGGCCAATCGCCAAATGAAACAAAATTGTGCCAAATCTGGTAACCTCTTGGTGTCATGAAAATTGTTAGGATTTAAGGTTACAGTTTATAGCATTTAAGCGGGCTTTTTGAATTTTCGTCATTTCGCTGTGCTTCTAGTAAATTGTGTGAGCAAAATGGCTGACGTCGAAAGAGTTGAATGTGTGGATTTTACTTGATTACTATATGATATGTATATAATTTGTATAGCTACATATATATATTATTTATATATGTAGCTATACATATTATATATATTTATAGAAAGTATAAGAACTAAGAGACCTTTTGGTCAAGATTGTGATTTAAATGTTTTTTTATGTGTTAAAAAAATTTTTAAATGTTGAATTTCTTGAATACCAACATTTAGATTTTAGTTTTTTTTTTTTTTTTTTTTTTTTTTTTTTTTTTTTTTTTTTTTGT